>CANTUT010000094.1:25000-330000 GCA_947687605.1 Reutealis trisperma
GGCACAAATTTTGTAAAAATAAGGACATGTGGCTTACCCTTTTATTTTGCACGTGTCAGCTTAACTCACCTATTCAATTTGCGTGGCTTACAACATGACCGTAAAGGGACAGATTGCACATATATTAAATAATGAGTGGCACGTCTTGCCCATTCAGCTACCCTAGGTCAGCTTCTATTTCTTATGATATGTAACTTTGAATGAGCTTGTGAAAAATTAGTCCATTATTTCTTTGTTGAAAGGCACGAACTGTAGATCTTGTGAATCCATTCCGTTGAACTTCGATTGTGTGATATATATGAAATTGTAGCTGAGGAAGAGGCAAACTCAAGGGTACTAATCCTATGGGAAACCAACATTAGAAGAGATTAAAAATAGCACCAAAAGCTCTTGGCCGACGATGACTTTGGACGGAGCATGGGGTGTGCTCTAATGACTGAGGCGATGGATTTAATGGAGTTAGACTTGCTGGCATCTAAGCTTTGCAGTTGTGGTGGTGATGTTGATTCTTAGTGATAAGAAGCAGACAAACAATGATGGCAGCCACTTTTCCTTTCTCCTCACTATATTTTATCTCTTCAATCTACAACTTCTGTGCTTTTTTTTTTTTTTTTGTTCTATGTTGTTGATGACTCGTTGATGATAATGAAGGCTCCACTACAAAAACGGAGGTATTTACTGATGGAAATAATCAGGAGAACTGTCGCAATACAGTTTACGGACAAATTAGAGTCAGAAAAATTTCATTGTCAAAATCGTAGCCGGTAATTATTTGCCGATGGTTTTACTATCCATTGGTAAAGTTAATAAACCGCAGCACAATTGATTCCTATAAATTAATAAAATATATTGAGTAAATTATTATTTAATTTTTGATATTTGATTTAATTAATTATTTATTCTTTACATTATGTTAATGTAAAATTAACTATTTAATCTTCGAAATTTTATTCTGTCAGTAAAATTAATCATTTCATTTAAAATTTATCCAATTTACTCTTAAATTAAAATGAAATGATGAAAATATAGGGACTAAATAGTTAAATTAAATATCAGGGACTAAACAATAATTTGAATAAGGTTATTTTTACTATTTCACCTTTATTTTAACTGGATCAATTTTGAACGGAAGGATTAATTTCATTGATGGAATAAAACTTTAGGAATTAAATAGTCAGTTTTACAAAATATAAAGATTAAATAATTAATTAGGTCAATTAAAAGATTAAATAGTAGTTTATCCTAAAATATTTGAAAATCATCAAAACTAAATAAAAATAATAAAATAATAAAATATTTGAAAATCATCAAAACTAAATAAAAAAAATAAAATAATAAAGCACTGTTGCTAACACGTTGGAAAATGAAAATTAAAAAATAAATAAATAAATAAAAATTATCAGTAACCTGTCAGTATAAGAAAATTAAAAATAATTAAATATTTTAAAATTATCGATAAATCGTCGGTACATGTGTAATATATTTTTTAAAAAAATTAATTATATATTTTGCAGTCATTTAATTAAATAATATAAAAATAAAATTAAAAATTATGCAATTTATATATATATATAAATAAAGAAAAATATTTCAAAACTATATACATATCCTAAAATAAAATCTAATATGTACAAATATAAAAAAATATATAAATCTATTTATTTAGATTCTCCACATCATTATTACCCTCCCGATCTCCCTTTGTGCCCGCTGGATCTGTTGGGCACAGCGGGTATAATCAATAAGATAATTGCGGAATAATAATAAAAATAACACCAGCAAGTTAACGTGGTTCACCCTTAATTTTGGACTACGTCCACAGGACAAACTCCGAATAAAACTTCCACTATTAAAAATAGTAGGTACAAGAGAGTTTAAATGAGATCTCACCAAAATAGTAACACTCACCGTGTTTCCCAAAAATACCCCAAAGTATTTTTCTCACTATTTTGTCACTCCCCCTTTTAGGAATTATTTCCCAAAACTATAAACCAAACTCTCTCTCTCTTTTTCTTCTCTTGCAATTTCGCAAGTGCTCTGTATTTAATTTGTGAGCCTTGCATGCCCTTTTATAGGCATGCAAGGGATAATAGTTCAACGAGTTAGGCACCGATTTTTGATAAGTCGGTGCCTACCTCCCCTTTTCTGTTTTTTTTTTTTTCTTTTTCATACATGTGGGTCCCTCCATGTGGGAGGGACACCACAACAAATCTCCCCCTCCCGATCACATAGAGGGTTCTATCATTCCTGCAGCCAATCGACAGTATTCAAATGACTCCCTTGGTAGAATTTTTGTCAACATATCTGATCCATTTTCTTCCGTATGGATCTTCTCAAGCTGTAATAGCTTTTTCTCCAATACGTCTCTGATCCAGTGATATCTCACATCAATATGCTTTGATCTTGAATGAAATGAGGAATTCTTCCCAAGGTGAATAGCGCTCTGGCTATCACAAAACAACTGATATTTGTCTTGCTGCATACCAAGTTCATTTAAGAACCTTTTTAACCATAGCAACTCTTTACACGCTTCCGTTGCTGCAATAAACTCGGCCTCAGTAGTAGAAAGTGCAACACATTTCTATAACCTTGATTGCCATGACACAGCTCCCCCTGCAAATATAATCAGGTATCCTGAAGTAGACTTTCTTGAATCTACGTCTCCAGCCATGTCTGCATCTGTGTAGCCCACTAAGATAGGCTTTTCTTTTCCAAAGCATAAGCATACTTTGGAAGTGCCACGAAGATACCTAAAAATCCATTTTACTGCAGCCCAATGTTCCTTGCCAGGATTTGAAAGGAACCGACTCACTACTCTAACAAAGTGAGCAATATCTGGCCGTGTACACACCATGGCATACATTAAACTTCCAACTGCTGAAGCATAAGGAATCTTATTCATTTCTTCCTTCTTTTTGTCTATTGAAGGGCTCTGTTTAGAACTTAATCTAAAGTGATTAGCAAGAGGACAACTAACCGCCTTAGCCTTGTCCATATTGAACCTCTGAAGTACTTTCTCAATGTACTTCTCTTGTGACAACCATATCTTCTTGGCTCCTTTGTCTCTGATAATCTGCATGCCAAGAATTTGCTTTGCTGGTCCCAAGTCTTTCATGGCAAAAGACTTACTCAACTGTTGTTTCAAGTTGTTGATTCTAGAAATATTCTGGCCAACAATCAACATGTCATCGACATAAAGCAAAAGAATGATGAAATCTTCATCTGAGAATTTCTGCACAAAAACACAATGGTCTAAAGTAGTCTTCTTGTAGCCTTGCTCCCCCATAGCTGACTCAAACTTCTTATACCATTGTCTCGGTGCTTGTTTTAAGCCATACAGACTCTTTTTCAACTTGCAAACATAATCCTCTTTTCCCTTAACTTCGAAACCCTCTGGTTGCTCCATGTATATGTCCTCTTCTAAATCCCCATGTAGAAAGGCAGTTTTCACATCCATTTGATCAATCTCCAAATTAAGACTTTCTGCTAACCCCAGCACAGTACGAATGGATGTCATTTTCACAACAGGTGAAAATATCTCATCAAAATCAATGCCTTTTCTTTGGTTGAACCCTTTAACAACCAGTCTGGCTTTGAATCGGGGTATGGAACTGTGTTCTTCATGCTTGAACCTGAACACCCATTTATTCTTCAAAGCTCTTTTGCCTTTAGGCAACTTCACCAGCTCAAATGTTTTATTCTCATACAAGGACTTCATCTCATCTTGCATGGCCTCAATCCACTTCTTTTTGTGTTCATTATCCATAGCTTCTCCAAAACTTTCTGGTTCTCCCCCGTCAGTCAGCAACACGTACTCATTTGCTGAATATCTGATAGATGGTTGTCTTCTTCTATCACTTCTTCTCAATGGAACTGGGGAAGCCATAGGTGCTGGTGGTTGATGATGAACATCATCATCATTTTCATCATCTGATTCATCTTCAGCATTCTCAGCACTAACTTCTATGGGAGCATCATCTTCATCAGGTGGATTATTCTGGTCTTCATCTCTAACCTCTTTTGGCATCGGCGTTGGTGGAATTAATTCCAAATCTGATGAGTCACCATTGGAAGGAACATCTTTTTCCATTTTGTCAATATTTTCAATGGTCTCATCCTCAACAAATACAGCATCACGGCTCCTGATAAGTCTCTTCTCAACCGGATCATAAAATCTATAGCCAAATTGATCTTGACCATAGCCAATAAAGATACACTGTCTTGTCTTAGCATCAAACTTGGATCTCTCATCTTTGGGAATATGAACAAATGCTTTACAGCCAAACACCCGCAGATGATTATAGGAAACATTCTTTCCTGACCAAACTCTCTCCGGGATATCATTATTGAGAGGGACACAGGTTGAGCGATTTAACAAATATGCAGCTGTCTGAAGAGCTTCACCCCAAAACATCTTAGGTAACTTTGCATGTGAGAGTAGACATCTGACTCTCTCCATCAAAGTTCTGTTCATCCTCTCAGCTAAGCCATTCAACTGTGGTGTCTTCGGAGGTGTCGTCTGATGCTGAATACCATGCTCTTTACAGTAAGCATGAAATGGTCCAGTGTATTCTCCACCATTGTCGGTCCGAATGCACTTTAATTTCTTCCCAGTCTGTCTCTCAACTGATGCATGAAACTGCTTGAAGACATCTAACACCTGATCTTTTGTCTTCAAGGTATATACCCATGTCTTCCTAGAATGATCATCAATAAAAGTCACAAAGTATTGAGCACCACCAAGTGACTTTGGCATCGGTCCACACAAATCTGAATGTATCAGATCCAACACATTCTTCATTCTGGAAGGAGGAGAACTCTTGAAAGCAACTCTATTTTGCTTTCCCACCAAACAATATGTGCATTTATCTAAATGCACCTGCTTTATTCCAGATAGCACATTATTCTTGACCAGATAGGTCATCCCCTTCTCACTTATATGACCCAATCTCTTATGCCATAACTCAACTGTATTATCTTTCTCCAAAGCATTCACACTGTCGTTGGAGAGCTTTGCATTCATCACATAGAGTGATGAGTACTTTTTACCTCTGGCCACTACCAAGGAACCTTTTGTGAGTTTCCATCGACCATTCATGAAGGTGTTGCAGAAACCTTCATCATCTAGTCTACCTACTGAAATCAGATTCAGCCGCATATCTGGAATATGCCTCACATTTCTGAGGACTAGCCTTGTGCCATTCTCCATCTTTAAGCAAACATCTCCTCTACCAATAACTTTTGACAGGCCTTTATTTCCCATCCTAACAACACCAAAGTTTCCAGGTGTGTATGATGAGAAGAATTCTCTATGCGATGTAGCATGGACAGTGGCACCACTGTCAATCACCCAACTGACTTCCTGGGTTACAAGATTGACAAGTTCTTCATCTTGAAGGATGTTGAATTCATTGATAGTAATTGTTTGTTCATCATCGCTGCTGTCATTATGCTTTTTCTCCTTGCCTTTGTTCTTCTCCTTTTTGAACTGTCGGCAGAATCTCTTAATATGCCCCTTCCTTTTGCAATGATGGCACTCAATATTTGCATATTTATTTGACTTTCCTCTGCTCTTGTCTCTAAATTTTGATCCCCTATATTGGTTTCTCCCTCTGGATTCTGTAACCAGAACTTCTGGCTGCGATGAAGAGGTTGAATTCTGTGATCTCCGTCTCATCTCTTCATTCAGAATACCACTTTTAACAGCCTCCATATTTACCACACCGTTAGGCGCAGAATTAGTAATTGAGATCTTTAAAGTCTCCCATGACTCTGGTAAAGAGGCTAGCACCATAAGAGCAAGTACTTCATCGTCAAATTTTATGCCCATTCTGACAACTGGTCCACAATCCCTTACATTTCATTAAGATGATCTGCTACAGAAGTGTCTTCTCGATATTTTACTTGCATCAATTTTGTCAAGTAAAATAATTTATTATTGCCAGTTTTAGAAGCATACAGCTCCTCAAGCTTATTCCACAATGTTTTTGCATGAGTCTCATTGCAGATGTGATTGTACACATTATCTTCGACAAACTGTCGGATAAAACCACACACTTGCTCATGCTCAAACTTCCATTCCTCATCTGATTTGTCTTCGGGTTTATTTGTAGTAAACACCGGCAAATGCAATTTCGTCACAAACAGGAGATCTTTCATCTTGTTTCTCCATATGTGGTAGTTTGTGCCATTTAAGTTGATCATTTTACTTGTCTTTGCCTCCATAGTTTCAATACTTGCTACAGGAACAGTATGGGTGAACAGTACCATATACGTGAATAGTACCGTATATGTGAACAGTACTTGTATCTGGACTTGCAATAGTGACAGGCTGGGCTGCTACAGTTATGGACTTGAACAGTAACTCTATTACAGTGATGAACTTGTCTGCTACAGTAACTGAGTTGAAACAGTAGTCGAGTTGAAACAGTAACCATGCAAACAAAATTTGCGTTATTACTGTTTTACTATTCACCAAAATTCTAATTTTACAACCGTTTTCGAAACGGATTTCACCAAAAAATTCCTTGGATTTTTCTCTTCTGTGCAGTATATTTCTTTTCTCAAAATATCACACTGCACAAGACCGCAATTTTATCTAGTCCCAATAAAATCTTTTCTGATGTGGAAGATCAGTCTATGCTGCAACCACAGAGCATACTAAGAATATTAATGGGTTGGGATCATCAACCAAGTAGCTCTGATACCACTTGTTGGGCACAGCGGGTATAATCAATAAGATAATTGCGGAATAATAATAAAAATAACACCAGCAAGTTAACGTGGTTCACCCTTAATTTTGAGCTACGTCCACAGGACAAACTCCGAATAAAACTTCCACTATTAAAAATAGTAAGTACAAGAGAGTTTAAATGAGATCTTACCAAAATAGTAACACTCACCGTGTTTCCCAAAAATACCCCAAAGTATTTTTCTCACTATTTTGTCACTCCCCCTTTTAGGAATTATTTCCCAAAACTATAAACCAAACTCTCTCTCTCTTTTTCTTCTCTTGCAATTTCGCAAGTGCTCTGTATTTAATTTGTGAGCCTTGCATGCCCTTTTATAGGCATGCAAGGGATAATAGTTCAACGAGTTAGGCACCGATTTTTGATAAGTCGGTGCCTACCTCCCCTTTTCTGTTTTTTTTTTCTTTTTCATATATGTGGGTCCCTCCATGTGGGAGGGACACCACAACAGGATCTACAATATATGTGTCAGTAGCACTCTCTCTTTAACCCTACTGCATCCTTCAGTTATTTGTTCTTAATTTTGAATTTCTCTTTGCCAATTTTGCAAATCTACGTTGTTGATTTAGTGATAGAATGGTTGGACTGGAGGTGTTTTTTTTTTGGCTGTTTTAATTTTGCTTGATAATTGTTGATTTCTTTTGGACTTCTTAATGATTCGTTGGAGATGATTAGCTGGACTTTATCGGATTAAATTGATGATGATTAGAAAAATTAATTTTGATAGATGCGAACATAATTTTTTGTGCCATTTGTCACAGATGATGCCAATTTAATAAGGATAAAATTTATCTGATAGCTTAGATGAGAGGTTTACCGGTTGATAACATGTAAACACGAGAGAGAGGTTACGAATTCTGTGGGGGGTTATCAGTCGAGGAGTCTCCGACGCTCAAGTTAGAGAGCTGAGAGAGTTTAGAGGTAGGTAATGAATGAAAGTTATGCAAGAAATACCTTTATATTGGAGGGAATGGAGACTTCTCTACGAGCATGTACCCTTGAGTCCAAGCAACTCATTTTTAGTTTTAATCAAACTCAAATGACATTTAACATGATTTGCTCTTATTTTTATTGATTACACTCATGTTAAGCATTTGTCACAACGTTTTTTATGTTGGAACATATATGGCGAAAAACCAAAGTATACAATTTGATATAAAAATAGAGTTATCATCGATTGATTTATTTTAAAAGACTCAATTGAAAACTTAAAAAAAAAAAAATCAGTCTGTTAAACCAAAATTTTAAATTCGAAAGTCATAAATGTATAAGAAAGGTGTTAGGTACTCTATGCATTAATTTTCAAAATAAGAAGTTGGCCTTAAAATGTTTATCCTTTATTATTCATTTAGTGCAATTACAAATTTATTAACTAAAGATATAAAAAAAATTTTTATTAACCCATTTATTTATTTATTTGAGAATTGATTCCAATGAGCTTAATTGAAGAAAAATGAAATTTTAATCGATTTGGGCTTAAATTAGTTATTTAAAATTAATTTTTTGTGTTAACATTTTCTAAACTATAACAGATCATAAAAATGTAAATGAGAATAAATAAATAAGGAGATTACTTTTTATTAAAATGAAATGAGCTTAAATACAAAAATGTTTAATCATATATTACATCACTAAATAATAATTACAAAATATAAAATTGCTCAATACATATATGTATAAAAACTATATGTTTAAAAA
Organism: Reutealis trisperma; assembly: GCA_947687605.1. NCBI lineage: Eukaryota > Viridiplantae > Streptophyta > Magnoliopsida > Malpighiales > Euphorbiaceae > Reutealis > Reutealis trisperma. Next base: position 33,448 of record CANTUT010000094.1, read on the forward strand.
AATAAAAATGCGAATAATACAACTTAAATAAAATAAAATATAAAAAAAAAATCTCTAAAAGTAATCTTTAAACTGGTGAAAAAGAATTAAACCTGCATCTAACTAGCAAAAAGATTTTTATTTAAATTGATGGGCTCAGTTTTAATTTTGAGAATTTCTTAAGAGCAACTTAATTTTGGCACACCAAAATAAAAAAAAAAATAAAATTAAATGCATTTAAAATTAAGCCATTTTGACCCAAAGAGTTTTGTTTTGTGGGTCTAGTTTTGTCATCGCTCAAATTACCAAACTAAAGACATACATACAATTAAGGAATTTAATTGAATCAATGACAATTAAAAAAAGCCACACCATAAATCGATTGCTATAATTCTTTTAAATCTATAATTTGCATTGATTCAACTTAAATTCCCCTTCCTTTTATATGACTTCCTTTTTTTAAAAAAAAATTAATGGAAATAACAAAAATTAATTTTTAAATTACTATTATTATTCCTTTTTTTCTTTTTTAAATAAGGCTTAGGATACTGATTTTTCATAAATTTTTTCTAAGGAACAATTCATTTGTGACTAATTAAATTATTAAATTAAAATTAAATTTGTCAAATTGCAAATTATGAAGTAACCAAAACAATGATTAATTTTATTTTCATAAAGGAATTATAATATTGTTATTATTATTATTTTGCTTTAGACAGAGACCATTTTTTTCAAAATTAGAATTAATTTACTGAGTTTATTATATATAAAAAAGAGCCATAACTTAAAATCACTTCAACTTAAAATTCATTATGTAACTAAAAATGGTATAATCATAGCCTTTTGTTTAATTGCCCCTTTTTACTCTTTTATTTTCTCAAAAAAAAAAAGTCACACATTCAGAACCGTAAAAGCTCGAATACTCCAGAAATTACCAAAAAATCGTACTGTTTTAACTTAAGCCCAACTAGAAATCAATTTCCATTTCCAAATTAAGACTACATGAATTCAATTTTCACATTTTTTTAAAAAAATAGTTTCATATAGGTTTTCTTTTTCTTTGTACGGCACTCCGTTACAAAAACAAAGCTTACAAAAAAGAAGCTTTATTTCATTGCGAAGGATTCACGACAAGAGATGACACTCCGTATTGATGTGGGAACCGCTATCGACGAACCAAATATCTAAATAAGATAAATACTATAAAAATCATTGAATCTGTGTTCAAAATTCAAAATAAACAAAAATATGGAACGAGTAAGTCAGCCAAAACATACCCAATTAAAGACTGAAATCAATCAGTCCATCACGTGAACAAATTCTTCATATAGATAAAAGATATAAATCAGATTCAAAAACATAACTAGACCCCAAAAATGCAAAATAGGTTCATATTCAGAATCACTTTTTCAATTTTTATTTTCAAAAATTAAACAACAATGTATCCAAACCTTTTTATTACATCGAACACCAAAAATGATTCTGTATGAATCAATGAAACAGATAGCAAGAACTAAATAAGCTAGTAACCAAACCCCTTCCAACATCAAAACTAGACCCAATCTACCCAAAGCCATCAAACACCAAAACAGAGGAGACCTCGACCAATATCAGTAATCACAATCCAACAAAAACAATCAGACCATCAAAATGAAGGATATTATTGATCCAGTAACAACTAATCACCGATGAAGGATTTAGAATCCAAATCAATCGCAAATAATTAAAGCAACAGGGATATGATTCATCTAAACCAATCAACAGTTTTAGAGATAAAATGATTACAGCTTCAAAGAATCAAAGTGAGGCTCGATTTTTCAAGCAAAATAAACTCAAAACAAAAAACTTGACCCATTTCGTATTTAATTATTTTTCAGAAATTACATCAAAAGAGATAGAGAAGTATTACCACCTAATAGATGAGGATAACCGAAACTCAAACAAAACAGAATCAGACCCGCTTGTTTTGAGCACCAGTAAAACTAGACCCACTTGTTTTAAGCACTAATGAGACTACACCCACTTGTTTTGAGCACCAATGAGACCAGATCCACCTATTTCAAGCACCCAAAATTGATTCGCAACTAAAAATTGATTTCAATACCAAAAAAAATAAAAATGAGTGAATGGATAATTATATCGAAAAGGGGGAGATGAATCAGTGAAATGAGAGAGGGAATTGGGAGATTGAGTGAGTGAGAATAAAGAAAAAGAAAATTTGTGAAGTATCAAGAGAGAGCTGCCATAAATAGGTTGAGAGTGAGTCTGTGAAAGGAGACGAGAGGCGAGAAAAAAAAAATGGTGTGAGAGTCTTTTCGTCTATGAGAGAAAGAGAAGTTTTTTGGATGTGTGAGTCTGTGTGATCGTTAGGATGAGTAGTCTCAGGTGTTTTGTTTTTGGTTGATAGTAGGGGGTGGTGAGACAATAAATTGGAAACTTATAGGCTAATTATGAATTAGGTTTTGGTCAGAGTTGGGCTATGAGCTTTTAGATGATTAGGTCAAGTTTCATTTGAAATAAAATGATTTCGAAAATAAAATAAAATAATTTTTTTTTAATTTTAAAAATAAATAAATTTTATAATTAAAAAAAAAATCGATAAGAATGTAAATAATTCTTTAAAAAACTAATATGGAATTTTAAAATGTAATTGGTTCAAGTCTAAGGTTGAGAGCAGTGATGATTGCATAATACTCACTAGCGATATTGCAACAAACAATTGCATTGAATTTTGCAGGTGATATGTTGCGTCCCGCAGCAGCTAGCTCATTGGCGAGGCCTTTGGCCTTTTGCAAATATTGTGTAACAGGCATGTCATTTTTCTTCAACTCCTATAGTTTAATATTCAATTGGAGTTGTCAGTTCTGAGATATAGAATCAAAAGCACTTGCTAGTGTATTATAAACTGTATAAGAAGAAGTAAGTCCGATGATATATGGGTAAACTTCTTCGGTGAGAGAAGACAAAAGCCATGAAAGGGGAAGCTAATATTTTTGAAACCATGAGGTATATGTAGGAGTAAGAGTTGGCTGAGGATGATCAAAATTTGATGTGATTGTAGGAGGGGGTGCAGGTTGTGTGCCATTGACAAAACCAGTTAGGTTTTGATAATTGAGAATCAGAATGAATTTGTTTTTCCAAGCAAGGTAATTGCATGAGTTTAATTTAATGGCAAAGGAATGGTGAGCAACAAGCATGGAGTTGGTAGGGGAGATTGGAATTGTTGATTGGTTGGACATTATAGAGAGAAAAAAAAAATTTACAAGCTTGCCAAAAGCTCTGATACCATACCACGAAGAAGAATTCACTATCTTTGTTGATAAAAAGTAATACAGTATTCAAAGTACAATTGCAGATATTGTTGGCTATTGTTACATGATAAGAAATACATAAGATAAGTATACAACTAGAGATAAATATATACACCTTAATATATGTGAACCCTTATTTTAGTATCTCCAAAATTAATTTTGAACTCTTTAAAACCGACTAAATTATTCTTGGCACAATCTGACATCTTTCCTATCATGATCGGACCTTTTGTACTAGATAATATTTTTTCAAAACTGACTGGATCTTTTATCAAATTGATTGTTCAATTATTCTAAAATTAATTTTGAGACTATTGAAATTGACCAATTAATTTTTTGAACTCTGAATCTTCCAAAAACTGATTCAAAAGTCTCAAAATCTGACTTATGCAAAAAGCAAAATTTCAGCTAGCAAGGCTCCTAAAAGAATTTGTTTTTTAGCTTTCAATTATATTGATATTGGATATCTAAATTTCTTAAACCCCAAACCAACCAATCTTTAAAAAAAAAAAAAAAAATTTCACCATGTCAGCTGCCACCATCGACTGTCTGGGTAGCACCACCGGCCTATCCGGTGGCACGCCGCCCAACACACTAGTGGCGCTGCCCAGAGACCTGGTGGCATGGGTCCCACTTCCCTTTTTGTTGTTCCCAGAGTGCCTCCAATATTATTTTTCAGCATTTTTCTAGCCTTGTCTTTAAAAGTCTTTTTACTTTTCCACTTCTCAAATTACCCTCACCCACTTTTCCTATAAATACCCCCATCCATCCTCCTATTTTCCACACCTCTTGAATTTGAGTAGATGGCTATGCTCAAATTCCTCTCTTCTCCCTCCAACCACTCTCTAATTAATTAATTAATCTTTTTAATTAATTAATTATCTCACCCTAACCAAGTTAATTAATCTTTTTAATTAACTAATTTTTTTTAAATTAAAATTAATCACTTAATTAATTAATTAATCTTTTTAATTAATTAATTAATTAATCACTTTTTTTTCAAAATCAAATTAATCTTTTTTCTTAATCCACCTTTCATCCAAATTAATTAATTAATCTTTTTAATTAATTAATCTATCTGTTCTTTTCATCATATTAATTAGTTAATTAATCTTTTTAATTAATTCATCTTTCAATCAATTCAATCATTCGGTCCCGATAAAATGAAACTTCGATTTGGTAAAACTCTCCGCTCTCCAAAAACAAAGGTATTAGCATTTTCCTCTTACTCACAAACCTAAATCAAATCAATCAATCTGATCAACCCCTAAACCCCTTCACTTAATAGTGGAACGAACTACATAGGTTTTGATCCCCATTCAATGGACATAGGCACATTTAGAATCTAAATCCAAACCTCAAATCCAAATTCCAATCCATCTCCTTTCCTTATATATATATATATATATATATATATATATATATATATATATATATATATATATATATATATATATATATATATATATATATATATATATATATATATATATATATATAATTAGTTTAATCTGTGGATGTTTTACTTTTTTTTTTCATGCTCATGTATTAATCATAATATTATAATTGTAATATAATATTTGTAATTCATGAAGTTAATTTTTAAAGTCAAATTGAACTTAAGAGCCAAATCGCGATTAGTTAAAATAAAAAACCTAGTTCCCGAACTCAACATGGTTTGAAATTAGTGATTTTATCCTTGGGTAATTAATTAAAAATTAATGAATTTGAGTCAATTAGGTTTTTTCTTAATTTTCCCATTTAAAAATAAATTAGAGTGGCAACTCCCAAAATCATTTTCAAAAATCAACCAATCCAAACTCGAGGTTCCATCGTGAGTCTAAACTTGAATAAGCATTCCAATTCTCTCTAGTGGATCAAGTTGGTGCTTGGGCAAAGCCTCACATCTGGTGACTCCACTGGGGACTGCCACCTTTTTTAAAATAAAAAGGAAAATAAGAGGATTACTATTTGGTTAAAAGAAAGTTTTTTCCAAAATAATCTCCATTTGGCTAATTAAGTATAATTTGACTTTTATGCATCATTTTGCATAGTAAAGGCTTCTTGCCTAACCTTAGCTTTAGGAAAACTTTTGGATGGTGAGTAGCATTGGCTCAATAACTCTCTTTGAGTACGTTGGGAGATAGTAAAAGCATTTTAGTCTGTGACGAATCCCTAATCATTTTGGTGTTGTAACGAGCAATTAGTACTGTTGAACCCATGCGAGGCTCCTTGCCTCACATGTGGTTAAGTATATTGATGCTCTAGTGGGACGGGGACCTTTAATCAAATTACCCTTCACTCTTATGTATATAGTCGCTGTAGCGTTGACTTTAGGTCCCATATATAGCAATAATGGAGACACATGTACATATATCCATGAAACCTTTTTGGCATACATCATGATATTGCCATGCATATATAACATGAGAAACTTGACAAGGTAAATCCACAAAGACTTGAACAGGTGGTCCATCACCCAAAACCCAGTAGCCTTACATACTCACCTTGTCAATATGTAAACCGGTGACCAACCACGTGGAAGGAATCTTTTTTCCGACACACATTTCCTTTTTTCTTTACAATTCTGTATTCTTACCCATTTTTTTTTGTTTTCTATTTTCAAGAAACCGATGGCCAATACCTCTAGCTCCTTTGACCAAGACACAATAAGTACCTTTTTCACCAATCTCCTCAAGAAACAAGAGGAAACTTTTCAAGATGCACTCACCACCGCTTTCAAGACCCAAGTCGACACTTTTACCAATGCTCTTAACGCTCAGTCTACCACCTTTACCAATGCCCTCAACTCTTAATGCCAGTCCATCATTAATAAGGTCAAGGAAATGATCAATGCCACTGTTACTCCCCCTCCTGCTTATGTTGAACCTATATCTACCTAAGCCGAGAATAGCCATACCCTAACTTTTACTCCTTCCATTATTGATCTCACCGATAATGGGAAAGCACTTGAAACTCCAACCTCTCCTGTCGTGAACTTGAATGCAACCACTCTCTCTCCCACTATGAATCCTTTTCAAACTGGAGATTTTTCTAGCTTTCCTAAAGCTAAGAAATTGGTGGTGAAAATTGAAGCCATGGAGAAAACACTCAAAAAAGTCAAAAAATACAAAGACATGATAGATGTCGACTCTTTAGCTCTCTTCCTAAATGCACGGGTTCCACCAAAATTTAAAATGCCAATCATGGACAAGTTTAAAGGCACCATGTATATTAAAACTCATCTCAAAATGTATGTGGGCGCCATAAGACCCTTTGGTGTGGATGGTGAGCTCCTTACTTAGTTATTCCAACAGTCATTGACTGGAGCTGCTGTTGAGAGGTTATTAGATCTAGACCAAACTCATAAGAAAACTTGGGATGACATCTGTAATGCTTTTGTCAAGCAATACCACTATAACATTGAGGTAGATGTCACCTGTTGAGATCTAAAAACCACTAAGCAAGGCTAAAGAGAGTCCTACACTGTGTTTCTTACAAGGTGGAGGGTGAAAACAGCACAAATGGTGAACCATCCATCTGAAGTAGAGCAAATTGATATCATCATCCAAAACTTTCTCCCCCAATATCAGGCTCATCTGCAAACTCAATACCTCCCCATCTTTAAAGCTCTCATTGCCATTGCCTCCAAGATCGAGGATTTGATTCAATCGGGACAAATTAAAGATGAATTCTCTAGTTCAAGATATCATAAGAACACTAACAACACCACCAATACCACCTAAAGAGAGGGGGAGGTAAATGTCGTGTCTTGTCACCAGCTGATGAGGTTAGAAGCAAGGAGGACTTTTTCAGAGCTAAGCATGCCCTTTAGTCTCATTTATAAGAAAACCTTAGAGGCTAATTTGGTTAAGCCTTTAGACCTGCAACCTCCTCCAAATCCCTTGCCTAAGGGTTATAATGCTAATGAGTATTGTGACTATCATCAAGGGTCAGGGCACAAAACTGACGCATGTAAGGCTCTAAAGCATAAAATCCAAGACCTCATTGACAGTGGAGACATCATTGCTCCCAAATCCAAAGTCTAGCACCACCATCTATCCTTTTCTAAACTACTAAGCTTACCCGACCATCTTAAGCTTCACCTGACAATTGGCACTTTAAGAAGAGTGCCAGCACTGCTATGCCCTTATCCAAGTCTTTCGAGTCTATGTCTGAGTCACATAAAGCTTAATTCTAAGTCTGAGTCTTTTTAGTCTTTTTTTAATTAAATTTTTCTTTGAATTTAAGTCTGTTAAGCCTTTTCCTTCTGAGTCTATATTTCGCCTTCTAGGCTTATCGTTTAATGTACTCATGATGGGACTTTTATCAGTAATAAATTTTTTTTTTGAACTTTTAGCTTCACTTTATTATTATTTTTTTCTGATTCATCTTTAAATGGGATATCTTAAAAAAATTGAAAAAAAAGGTAAAAGGATTAATTAATTGTGGCACAAAGGAAAAGAATAAAAAATCACATACATTGCATTTGCATGGCAATAGTGGGAAAGCTTATGAGCTATTTTGTACAAGACAAAGACATGATAAGAATGCTCCAAGCATCACAGTTTACAAGATCCTGACCTACAAGAAGCCTGTCAAGGAGAACCTACCAAGAATGAAGACAAAATAGATCGAAATGTATCATGACCAGTTGAATGCCATTGATGAAGAGAGAATCGATGCTCTATATAAAATTCAAGGTCATTAATGAAGACTAGCCGAGCCATTTGACTAGAAGGTAAGGGATAAGGATTCACAGGAAGAAAATCCAGTTCTAGGAGAAATCCAAGTCCTTATTCATGGTCCAGGAAGAAAACTAGGCTGGATAGTATATGCTCAAGAAGATCCTATCTGATAGAGGAACCATCTTCACAGACATGGACGGAAGTGAATTCTCCCATCCTGGCAACCCGGATCAGCTGAAATGATACATCATTTAAAGATGACATCTTCATTTCATTTATGTTTTTCATGCATATGTAATCAGAACTATGTGGACCTGATTCTCTCTAAAAAATGAGAAAAATTAATGAGAGAAAAATGATTGTAAAAGATACGTAGGCAGCCCGTATTGAGTGTAGTCCAAATCATAATATAAAATATTTTGTTTGTATCGCATTCTCATTTTCTCTGTGCCTAATACATCATTCACTTAATCCTTTTGCCTAAAAAAAAAAGAAAAAAGAATGCTCACTAAGCTAAAAACCCGAAAGGGCAGCTTAGGCATAAATAAAGCAAAAATAAAAGATGTCTCATTTAATGGTGATCAAATATTGCAAAATACAAACCCAGCATTATGACAAAAAGGATAGCATTTTCAATCTCATTTATAGCTTATCCTATTTTGTATAGTCCTATCAACTTGTAATTATTTTGAACAAAAAGCAAAAAAAAAAAAAAAAATGGTAATGTATGAAGTCGTAGTCTAGCTAGTCCTCCTCTACCTCTCTCATGTCCTCATCAGAATTAGAGTCAGCCACAATTAGAATTGTTTACCACAACAGTATTGAAAACCCTCTTTTGAATACCAGTAGTTTTGAAACTACTAAAAAAAAAAAAAATTCCTCCTTTACAGTTCAGAAACTGTAGTACCCCTTTCTGTCCTAACTATAGTAGTCCTTCTTTGAACCACCATTGTAATATCACCCTATTTTCATCGCCATCATAGTTTGAGTAACTATTGCAATATGTGGTGTCGCACTTCCAGCTGATCCCTAAGTTTCCTTCAAAGATAGAGTCACCTCTCTGTCTATGTTGCAGTCCTTTCACCACTAATGACATCTCTTATAGCCTATCCTTCCTTAGCTGCATCACCCTTAGCAGGGCAACCTGGTACTCTCTCAACTAGCCAAACCACCTATCATACCTCCTTGTGGTAAAGAATAGACTAATTTTTCTCACTTGGTGAATAACTAGCAAGATAGTTGGTGAATGTTGTCGCCTGTAACCAAATTAATTCTATCTTTCCAAAATAAAAATATGCAGTTAATGGTAAGAAAGAGTCAATCTCATGAGGAGTTTGAGTTATGGCAAAGTAAATCACAATAATGGGGTAAAAATGGGGGTTTGAATGATAAGTTAATAAAATAAAATAGAATGAACTAAACAAGTATTTATATAGAAGAATCAATAGAAAACTGACCTTGGTCTTCCACACTTTCCACCAATGGAATTCGTTTGATCATTGACACATAAGGTTTGGTCAAATTCCTGTCAAATATTTGTTGTGATAGAAATCTATCTGTTTTTCCTTATGTTTATTTAAGTAAAAACATGTATTTTACTCAAACCTTAACAATTGATAACCTTAAGTATGGCGAAAGATTTAACCAAAGATTAGCATCAAGAATTAGAAAAACCAACAAACACAACCAAGTAACACACGGTGCTACCTGTAATTGAGATGAATGTTCTTTCAAAAACTTAAGTTTCTTATGAAGTAAACTTTAAATTCTTGTTGCTACTAGTGATTAAAGAGGTTGCACTTTTACATATACTAACATTTAATCTAGCAAATTACCATTTCAATTCCTAAGCTAATGTGCACCTTAGAAAGAAATAAAAATTAGTTATAGAAATAGTCACAAAAGGATATTCAATACTTGAAAAAGAAATTACTATCATTAAAAACAAGAAATCTCACAAACAAAATTCACATTGGCTTCAAGTGCTTCAGCCAAGATAAAGAAATTTAGCCACTAAAGGTCATGAAAACTAACCTACTGTGAAAGAAGGAAAAGAAAATAAAACTCTGATATTTTTCCTAAGAATAACTGATTATTTCTATCTCTGACCTTCTCCCTATTTTTAATATTTTCTTCCCCAATCTTTGCTCTACAAAGTATCCCCAAAAATCAGCTAACAGTCCTTATTTTTCAAAATACAATCAGATCTTTTTATCTTATTTCAAAATATTTGAATTCAAATACTGGCAGTTGTGTATTTCCTTTGAACGTGCCCACGCCTTAGTAAAATCGATTCTTCTGGCAACAGTTACGTGATTCTCCATATTTTGTGCTAAATCTTGACTTTTCTATTTTCATAGCACCTAACAAGAAAAAGACAGTAAATGCACTAAGTTACCATGTTATTTACAATAATAAAAAGGAATTAAGACTGAAAATAATAGCATTATAAAGTCTTATCAAATTCCCCCACACCATTCTTTTGCTCGTCCTCGGGCAAACCATATCTACTTCTCACAACAGACTTTACCAATTCATTTCTCATTAATTCAAAAAGAATATACACCTCAGAATTCAAACCAACTAAGATTGAAATCACAACATACACCATAACTGAATTTCAAAGGAATATACACAAGAACTCTCAAATGAAATAATCAAATTCAAAAGCTTGTAAGAAGTTTCGGTGAATTCCTAACAATTGTCACTCAAGTCACTCATGTGTTTGATGATTTAGTGTTTCGCTCAGACTTTTCAAATGTGGATAATCTACCATAAGCTTGCTTATACACCAAATCTCCATCACTGAAAAATACACACATGCATAAATCAAAAGGACTTTTATTACGGTTGTAATGGGGTTATGGGGTTAGGTTTGAAATAAGAGATTTTTTTTTTTTGGGTGAAAATCCTTGAAATTATAGTAAGACATTATTTCTCAAAGAACTATAAAGCAAAATGAAGATCACTTCTAAAGAGGAATTTCTATTTTAAAGCTTTTTGCTGAATTTCTTCTCTCTCTCTCTCTCTCTTTTTTTTTTTTTTATAATGTTTTTGAACAAACATTCAGCAGTAGATATATATATATTTTTATATTTCATAAATAAGAGCATATTTACAATGTTAAAGTGATCTTTAAACAAAAATAAAAATGTGACAATAATTCCTTCTTTTTAAAACAAAATTATGTCATACTAAAACTCCATGGTTGGGTAAGAAATTTTAATGAAAAAGGTTAAGTTAAAAATTATTGGTTTAAATTCAAAGAAAGAAGGGTTAAAAGGCTCAAAAGGGGTAACTAAGGATAATTTATTCAGGCAGTTTGTTTAAGTTCAAAGGCTAAACAAAGAAGGCCTTAATCATATTCATGCATGTACATATTGGTGTGACCTCAAAATGGTCCAAAGCAAGTTCTAGAGATATATTCACAAAGAAAAAGTATCACACAACAAGAAAAATACAGATTGATATGAATATTTCAATCTTTTATTTGCTCAAAAGCTCACAGGCTAAATCAATTCACCTCTACTTCCTACAATACTTTTGTTTTTTTTTTTTTCAAAATTCAGTTCAATGTGCATTCCCTATCAATTCAATCACTTAATATATATGATTCCCATACTTTATAAGCTAAATCTCTTAGTGTGTACTCAATTTGTTTTACTCAAAATAGAAATGGCAAAAACTGCAAAATGAAAAGCAAAAATATGCCCAGGTTAACTCTCCTCCACACCTAATCAAAACATTGTCCTCAATGTTGTCATAATAACCACAAAAATAAATTCTGAAATTAAAAACAAAAAGGGATAAGAAAACTTCTCCGGATTGATGGTGGGAGAGAAGTTGTTTTAAAAAACTATGGAGTAGGTAGATGTGGAGGTTGAAAGCCCTGAGTCGCCCCACTTTTATTTTTTTTATCTCCAAGTCGAACTCACTCAGCAAGAGAATCCACCATATGAGTCTTGGTTTTGCTTCTTTCTTTGTCAATAAATACCTAAGGGTTGTATGATCTGAATACACAACAACTTTAGTTCCTAACAAATAAGAACGAAATTTTTCTAAAGCAAAAACAACAGCTAGAAGCTCTTTTTCAGTTGTTGAATAATTCTTTTATGCATCATTTAAGGTCATTGAGGCATAATATATAACATGAGGTGCTTTACCAACTCATTGACCTAATACAGCTCCTACAGCATGGTCACTTGCGTCGCACATGATTTCGAAAGGTAGATTCCAATTTGGCGCTCAAATAACTGGAGTTGAAGTTAAAGCCACTTTCAAAGTGTCAAACGCAAACTTGCAATTGGCATCAAACTCAAAGGCAACATCTTTTTGCAATAATTTGCATAAGGGCAAGGCGATACGAGAGAAATTTTTGATGAAGTGCCGATAGAAACCTGCATGACCAAGAGAAGAATGCACTTCCTGCACATTTGTGGGGTAAGGTAATGATTGAATAACATCAATTTTTGCCTTATCTACCTCTATACATTTAGATACACTAAATGGCCCAAGACTATGCCTTGATTTACCATAAAATGGCACTTTTCAAAGTTCAAAACCAGGTTAGTTTCAATGCATCTTTGCAAAATCAGGGTTAAATTGTGCAGGCAATTTTCAAATAAATCCCCATGAACAGTAAAATCATCCATGAAAATTTCCATAATATGCTCAACATAATCTGAAAATATACTAACCATACACCGTTGAAAAGTAGCCGGTGCGTTGCAAGTCCCAAAAGGCATACGCCTATATGTAAAAGTTTTAAACGGGCAAGTAAATGTTGTTTTCTCCTAGTCTTCTTAGGCAATCGCTATCTAAAAATAGCCTGAAAAACCATCAAGAAAATAATAATATGCACGTCCAGCCAATCTTTCTAACATTTGGTCCATAAAAGGTAAAGGAAAATGGCCTTTGCGGGTTACAGCATTTAGTTTCCTATAATCTATACAAACCCGCCACCCATTTTGAACACGGGTAGGTACTAATTCATCATTTTGATTCTTTACCACTGTGATACTTGTCTTTTTCGGAACCACCTAAATTGGGCTTACCCATTTACTATCCGAAATTGGATAGATTACACCAGCTTAGAGTAACTTGAGAATTTCCTTTTTTACCACCTCCATCATAGATGGATTGAGCCTGCGTTGTGGTTGCCAAATTGGTTGAGCCCCTTCTGCCAGCAAAATTTGATGCATACAAGTAAAGGGACTTATCCCTTTTATGTCCGCAATGGTCCATCCTATGGCGGTTTAATGTTGCTTTAACACCTCTACCAACTTTCTTTCTTGTTCTGCATTCAGTTTGTTGGAAATTATCACTGGTAAAGTTTGCTCTGGACCGAGGTATGCATACTTAAGATGAGCTAGAAGGGGTTTCAAATATGCCTTTGGTGCTTGCAAAACAGAAGGAACTAACTTTTCGTTAAGCATGGGCACGCCTAATTCTGTGTTGAACTGGTTACCTGACTGTTTGAGTTCTAAAAATTCATTCATTTCTGCTACTGCCTCCTGCAATTCTAGACTCTAGCTCAGTTTATCATTTTCTTCCTCAAGGTGTTCATGGTTTGCTATCTCCAACATATCTCTTCCCTTAAGATTAAAAACATCCTGTACTAAACAATCAATTACATCAACTGAATACACAGGATAATCAACATTAGGATATTTCATAGCATCATAGATATTCATTTGAACAATTTCTCTATCAAATTCCATGATAAGAGTACCTTTATCAACATCTATTTTTGTTTTGGCAGTTTTCAAGAATGGTCTTCCTAACAAAATAGTTGCTGGTTGGTCATTATTTCCCATGTCAAGAACATAAAAATCAGCTGGGAAAATTAATTTATTTACTTAGATAAGAACATCTTCAACAAGACCCATAGGATAAGCATTTGATCTATCTATCAATTGAATTACAACTCCAGTTTTTTCTAAAGATCCTAGATTGAGAGCCAAATAAATAGAATAAGGCATTACATTAATTAAAGCTCCTAAGTCAAGCATAGCCTTTTCTATTTTTGTATCACCAATTGTATAAGGGATGCAAAACATACCTGGATCTTTGCATTTTTCTGGAAGATTTCTCTGAATGATGGCTGAAATATTTTTCCCCACCCTTACCTTTTAAGGTTCTTTCAATTTCTGCTTTCTTTTTGTTGTGCAAAGTTCCTTTAAAAACTTTGCATAACAGGGAATTTGCTTAATTGCATCAAAGAGAGGAATATTTATTACACACTTGCTAAAAGTCTCATGTAATTTAGAATTATGATCAATTTTCTGGTTTCCTTTCAAAGCATTAGGAAAAGGTGGCTCAATGTTATACTCAACCAAGGGAAAAGAAGAAGGTTTACCTTTTAACTCACCATTTTCCAAGAGGTCAGAATTTTTTACCTCTTTTCCTTGTGATTTGTTAGTGGGCATCACCTTTGTTGGTTGTTCCACTTCTTTTCCACTTCGCAATAAAATTGCACTTGCATTCTCTTTTGGATTGATTACCGTTTGAGATGGTAATTTGTTTGAACTTTGAGTGTCCAAACGACTTATGGCAGTAGCTATTTGGCTCATCTGGTTCTCCAAATGTTGGATGCTAGATTTTCTCTTGCTGAAATTTAAGAGTGTTAAAAGCTAAAGATTTTACAATATCCTCAAGAGACATACCTGAATCAGATGTTTACACATGTTGTTGCTGTCTAGGCTGAAATGACAGCCTGAATTGCTGGTGATTACCTGTTGGTTGGTTGACTTGTGCATTCCCATACCGAAGGTTAGGATGATCCTTCCAACTTGGGTTATATGTGTTCGAATATGGGTTATAATTGCGCTGGGGCTGACCATAAAAATTTCCAGCAGCATTCACTTCAATTGACTCTTCTTGGGGTGTAGGGCACATGTTTGTTGGATGTCCAATTGCCGAACAGATTCCGCAAGCTTTGGCAAATTATGCTTTTCCAATTGCCATTTGACGAAAAAGAGAGGTAAGATCATCAATACACTTTTCAAGTGAGGAAACATTTACCTCATTCACTTGCTAAGATGGTTGGTTCATTCGGGTTCCAAATTGTTGTGAATTTGATGCCATATTAGCGATCAAAGTATGAGCTTAGTTGGGTGTTTTATCAACCAATGCGCCTCCACTAGCTGCATCAATCATACTTCTATCAACTGACAGAAGTCCCTCATAAAAGTATTGAATGAGGAGCTAGTCACTTATTTGATGGTGTGGACAGCTTGCACAAAGCTTCTTAAAATGCTCCTAATACTCATACAACGACTTACCACTATGTTGTCTTATACCACAAATGTCCTTTCTAATGTTGGTAGCCCGTGAAGCTGGGAAAAATTTTCCCAAGAACTATTTCTTCATCTCATTCCATGTGGTAATACTCCCAGCTGGTAGATAGTAAAGCCAATCTCTTGCATCTCCCTTCAAAGAAAAAGGAAAAGCTCTCATCTTAATTTGCTCTTTGGTTACTCCATTCGGCTTCATTCCTGTCCAAACCATATGAAATTCTTTGAGATGCTTGTGAGGATCCTCACTTGCAAGACCATGAAATAATGGTAAAAGATGAATTAATCCAGATTTTAATTCAAAGGTTGCATTAGCATCCAAGTTAGGAAAAGTAATGCAATGGGGTTGTTGATTTAAATATAGAGCAGCAAGCTCTCTTAAAGTTTGGTTGACAACCATGTTCTCAGTTGTTTCAGGTACTGGAAAGTTAATTTCTACAGCCCCAAAATCAAGTTTGGTCCTTGCTAACTCAGCCTCAAAGGTTGGTGATGAATTGGATGGTAAAGTTGCAGCTGTCGGATTTGATTTCTTGAGTTTAGTCGCTTTTTGCAGCTGTTTGGCTGTCTTCTCTATCTCTAGATCAAATTAAAAATCCTTTTGCCGTGACAAACGTGTACTATGCATAAACCATAAGACTCCTTGGCAACAGTGCCAAAATTTGGTGAATGCTGTTGCCTGCAACCAAATTAATTTTATCTTTCCAAAATAAAATATGCAGTTAATGGTAAGAAAGAGTCGATCCCATGAGGAGTTTGAGTTATGGCAAAGTAAATCACAGCAATGAGATAAAAATGGGGGTTTGAATGATAAGTTAATGAAATAAAATAGAATGAACTAAATAAGTATTTATATAGAAGAATCAATAGAAAACTGACCTTGCTCTTCCACACTTTCCACCAATGGAATTCGTTTGATCATTGACACATAAGGTTTGGTAAAATTCCTTTCAAATATTTATTGTGATAGAAATCTATCTATTTTTCCTTATGTTTATTTAAGTAAAAACATGTATTTTACTCAAACCTTAACAATTGATAACCTTAAGTACGACAAAAGATTTAACCAAAGATTAGCATTAAGAATTAGAAAAACCAACAAACACAACCAAGTAACACACGGTGCTACCTATAATTGAGATGAATGTTCTTTCAAAAACTTAACTTTCTTATGAAGTAAACTTTAAATTCTTATTGCTACTAGTGATTAAAGAGGTTGCACTTTTACGTATGCTAACATTTAATCTAGCAAATAACCATTTCAATTCCTAAGCTAATGTGCACCTTAGAAAGAAATAAAAATCAGTTATAGAAATAATCACAAAAGGACATTCAATACTTGGAAAAGAAATTACTATCATTAAAAACAAGAAATCTCATAAACAGAATTCACATTGGCTTCAAGTGCTTCAACCAAGATAAAGAAATTTAGCCACTAAAGGTCATGAAAACTAACCTGCTGTAAAAGAAGGAAAAGAAAATAAAACTCTGATATTTTTCCTAAGAATAACTGATTATTTCTATCTCTGACCTTCTCTCTATTTTTAATATTTTCTTCCCTAATATGCTTTACAAAGTATCCCCAAAAATCAGCTAATAGCCCTTATTTTTGAAAATACAATCAAATCTTTTTATCCTATTTGAAAATATTTGAATTCAAATACTGGCAGTTGCATATTTCCTTTGAACGTGCCCACGCCTTAGTAAAATCGATTCTTCTGGCAACAGTTACGTGATTCTCCATATTTTATGCTAAATCTTAACTTTTCTATTTTCATAGCACCTAACAAGAAAAAGACAGTAAATGCACTAAGTTACCATGTTATTTACAAGAGTAAAAAGGAATTAAGACTGAAAATAATAGCATTATAAAGTCTTATCAATAGTTCATCTCTCTAAATCCTAAACAAAGTAGTCTAGGCTCATTAATGTCTTTGCTAGCATAGCTCTAACCATAAAATGCCTTTGTTCCATCTGCCACTTTGGCATCACCCTAATCAACAGACCAGTATCTAACACTCAAACAGAAAATCAAGGCCTTTATGTTGGGGCTTTACCCCCATCATATCTCCCTAGTCACCGAGATCATGGAACTTCTCAATCATAGTGGTCAAATTCACTTAAGCATCACCAACCATCATCTAGCTTACGACACCCTGAGACAAGCCCAAAAAAAAAAAACTATTGAAAAATCTAGGAGATGCTAAACTCTAAGCTCTGGCACCACCAGAGCTACCTTTGAATTGCAGCCAAGATATAATATTGAACTTCCTAAAAGTGGGGCACAACTCCTCCTCAGTAGTACCGAAACAAAAACCATAGGCCACCGAATCCCAAACTTGAAGCAAGCCCTCATAAAAATCTTAATCCATATGAACTCCTTGTAATGCCAACATGGCAACTATTCCATACCAACCCAAGTTGAGTTCCTCAACTTTGTCGAGTTTCTCAGTTCACAAATGAATATCTCCACGGACACAAAAGTCACATGAAAAATTACATTCACAAAACAAACTCATGAATTCACCCTCATGCATCCATACAATCATCCATTACATGCATCATCACAAATCATCCATGGCATAGAAATTGGACAAAAGGTCCATGAATTCTGAAACATGCATACATGAACATGCATCATCTATACACAAATATACCTGCATATACAATCATTTGCAATCATGCACCATCATACATAAGCTGAGCCAATAGCCTCATCGACATCTCCTAAAGTTGACCAGTACTTCTTTAAAGCTAACCGATACTGCTTAAAGCTAACTAGTTTCTCTTTGAAGCTAAATGATACCTTTCTAAATCTAATCAATAAAGTTCCTTTGAGGCTTTTGAAAGGCCCACCCCTCACATTTAGAAGTCCAAGTTCCTTTGGCACAACTAAAATCTTGTCAAAATCTCTTGAGTCGACTTTTTATAAGCTGAGGCTCTTCCTTTACCGAAATTTTTTCAAAATCTATCGAGCTGACTAGTCGTAAGTCGAGGCTCTCCTCCTATCAAAATCTTTTTAGAATCTATCGGACTGACTCACCATAGGCCGAGACTCTCCCTTTATCAAAACATTTTTAGAATATGTTGAGCTGACTAGCCATAGATCGAGGCTCTCCCTTTACCAAATCTTGTTAGAATCTCTCGAGTCAACTCGCCATTAGTCGAGGCTCTCCTTTTACTAAATTATCTTGTCTAAAATTCTCTTCCACCCATAAATGTCTAGAAACGGTCACCTAGATATCTATGTGGTTCTTTTTTCCATCTTGTTTATCCAAATCCATCAACTGCACCCATAAGTGTCTAAAAAAGATCACTTAGACATCTATATAGTTCCACTTTCCACATCTTTTATTCAAATCCATCAATTCACCCAAAAATATCTAGCCACTAGCTTAAATATCCCTTTGGTCCATTTTCTCACTTACATTCATCAGCTGCACTTTCCCCCCATAAATGTTTAAGAATGATTGCTTAAATATCCATGTGGTTCTTTTTACCATCTTCCTTTTTCAGCCGTGTCTCACACCCAAATATGTCCAAGTATCGATATATATATCACTTTGGTTCCTTATACCATCCCCTCTTTAAGGGGTTCACTATCATCAGAATTGAGATTTACCCAAATCATCTTTATCTCCAACATTAAGGCCAGATAGATATTTTTGATTGAGATTTAACCCAAATCATCTTTACCTCTAATGTTAGGGTTGAACAAATAGCCTTAATTGAAATTCACCAAGACTATTCTTGTATCCAACGTCAAGGCTAGACTGATAGCCATTGATAAAACCTCATTTATCTTAGAGGGCCTTCTCCTAAAGGACCTGACAAGAACACACAAGCCCAGAGTCTGACATGACACCTCTTCCCAATGTTCACTATCATTAGAATCACTTTTTGTTTAAAGCTAATTCTGATGAGGGGGCAGCTGTGAACCCTTATTTTAGCACCTTCAAAATTAATTATGAACTCTTCAAAATTGACCAAAGTATTATTGGCACAATTTGACGCCTTTCCTATCCTTACTGGACTTTCTGTATCAGACAATATTTTTTCAAAACTAACTAGATTTTCTCTCAAATTGACTGTTTAATTATTCTAAAATTAATTTTGAGTCTATTGAAATTGATTGATTAATTTTTTGAACTCTAAAACTTTTAGAAACTGACCCCGAAAGTATCAAAATCTAACATAAGCAAAAAGCAGAATTTCAGTTGGCAATAGGGGTGTAAACGAGTTGAGTCGAGCCGAGTATTGGTGTACTCAAGCTTGAGCTCAGTCCTAAAAATTTGAGCTCGAGCTCCAGCCAGGTATTGAATAGCTTGAGTTCGAGCTCACGAGCAAAATTATTGAGCTTGAGCCTAATCGAGTCGAGCTCAAGCCTAAACCTGCATCAGTTATAAAATTTTCAAAATTTCAAATTTTAAGCTTCTTACATAACTTGTAATGATAATAGATGTAAGCATCAAACTAAAATGTCCAAATTATCATGTTTGGATGAATCACCCATTATCCATTTCAAATCATGAGATTAAATAATCAATATAAAAGTATAAAATAACTTTAATATAATGCTCTGTAAAATCCATAGAGAAAATATATTACTCCATAAAAGTTACAACTCAAGATCCCATAAAAGCAATCAACATGATACAATAAGAACAAAATTTGCATCTCTTTCATGAAAATTGCTTCTATCATCATTATTTCTGGAATAACACAACAAATATTAGAACAAATAATAGTAGACATCACAGTGATTACAACAACTAGAGCACCCTGCAAAATAGCAATAACAAAATACTTTAGAACAACATTCACTTCCAAAGAAAAAAAAAATTATAATGTTATATGGATAACTATCGTGCACGAAATCCTCTTTGATTCATTAACTATTTCAATTTGTAGTGCTTTTAATTGGTGATTAATGTAATATAAAAATGAATCAAGAAGAAAAAGAGTTAACTATGATCCAAATTTACAGTTCTGTAGCTTCAAAAAGAGCCCTATTGCTCTCTAATGACCATGTTTCTTAGCATTATGCTATTGTTGAATACAAACATTACATATAAATCTTGCAAGATAAATTTTCAAACCAAAAAGAAAAGGAAAACCATTTCATTAATAGATAGAGATAGTAACCAACATAGGTACCAAAGTGTACTATAATGCTAAAAAGCTACAACAAACTAACATGAATATAGTCAAATTGTATACATGTAGAAATGGGTATAAAGGCCCAAAAACATAGATCTTTACTTGAGCAGAAAATTCTCAATATTTACTAAAATTTAACCAGATAAGTTAATTTATTTGCAGAAATTACATAAGGAAATTTGTATGTTAATGTGGTTGAGAGAAATTAAAACATATATCTTTCAAGAGAAATGCATAATCAAGCAAAATGAGCATGTGATCAATAGTTCATCATTAACAAATGCATACACACACACACACACACACACACACACACACACACACACACACACACACAAAATATAGAAAGAAAATCATTCATGATTTCAGGTAGACATAAAGAGAGATTGAAGGTTGAGTTTCTACTTACTTTAATGAACGAGTAAGATAATCTCCAATGGTTTCTTCTCCTTTACAAAGACAAAAGGAAAATACATAATTCAGTTTTAATTAAAAATAACAAAAGGTACAATTGAAGTAAATAATGAACAAAAGAAAAACAAACTCACTTTGTTCTTTTTCTTCATGCCATGAAGATTATGAACCTAGTCACCACCACATATTAAAACTTGTATTGTGTTAGGAGATAATGATGCATGGTATGTATCAATAACTCTGCTCCCTGCACTAAAAGTAGCTTCTAAAGCCACAGTTGAGACAGGAATAGCAAGTATATATCGAGCCATTCTAGACAAAATACGATACTTTAAACTATTCACTCTCCACCATTCTAAAGCATCAAATGGTGCTGGACCACCTTGATAAATATAGCAACCTTCTTCTAAATAATTATCCAAGTTAGATTTCTGTGGCTGAATAGTTTTCATTCTCACAAATTGAGCAAATTCTGACTAACCAGAAGATGAAGACTGGGTATTTGTATTGATGTTAGTACCACCGACTACTAATTCATAACTTTGATCATAATCGTTAGACTGAAATTCAACCTCATATTCAGCATATAACTCATATAAAGCTCTTTGAACTTTGTCAATATTCTCACGAGCCTTTTGTTTAGGATACATTTTAGGAAAACAAAAATCAATTACCCGCATTTTGCACCTAGGATCTAAAATGGCAGCATTGGCCATCAACAAGTTACACTCCCCCCAATACTTGTCAAATTTCTCTTTCATAACTCTAACCATGTCATGGACAAACTCATCTTCATCTTCATCTTGAAACTTCTTATCTAACAAGACTTTGACTCGATAAACTTCATTAAGAAACAAATTTAAAGTTGGATAGTTGCTCCTAAAAATGATTTGGGTGGCTGAATTGAGCACTTCTAGAATCAAACAAATTGTTTCCACTTTCAACCAATCTTCATTGCTTGGACAACAATAATAATGCGGCTCTCGCTCTTGGTATCTTGGAAATACCTCTTTAAACTTGATTGCAGTTGACAACATGTCATATGTGGAATTCAACCTTGTTTTGCATTCAAGAATAAGCTTCCTATGAGGCAATCATAATTGTTGCACAATTTCTGAAAACATCACAAGTCTTGCTTCATTTTGGTTGACGAAAGCCACGCTATCATGTATATCCTCAATGATGTTAGCAATTCTTGACTAACCATCTTGAACTAGAAGATTTAAAATGTGAGCACAACACTACACATGAAATAGCTTTCCTCCATAAAGTAACTTTTTATTTCTTGAAAATGTGTCTATTAAAATTCTTATTACAGAATCATTATTTGAAGCATTATCCACTGAAATTGTGTACACCTTACTCTCAAGACCCCCCATCTTTTAAACACTTATAGAGATTGTCAGCTATCTCAACACCACGATGAGGAGGAGGTATATGAATAAAGCTGAGAATAAGTTTTTGCAACTTCCAATTAGAATCAATAAAATGCCCTATGAGAACCATGTACCTAATCTTTTGATTAGTTGAATTCCACATATCTATTGTAACACTAATTTTACTAACATTCTTCAACAATGACTTCAGCCTTTTCTTCTCAATTTCATATACTTGCACACAATCTTTCTTGATAGTGTTGCGAGAAACTTTTTCCCATTCAAGCATCCATGCTTTTGCATTATATTGAACCCTTCCTCCTCCACAATTATAAAAGGATGCTTATGCATGAGAATCCAATGTGCAATTGCCTCTCTCATTTTTTCCATGTCAAACTTGCCATCTGTAAGTGCAGGTACTAAAGATTGTGAATCCTTTTCAGAATTGACTTCTTGAAAATTAATTCTTTTTTGTTGCTTTTGAAATATTTTTCGCCTCAAGTATCCATTTAAATGTCTTGAAAGGTGGGTGGTACTCTTGCTTGCAAGTATGGAGAGCTTCTTCTTACAATGGATGCATTCGGCTTTCTTACTCCCATCAAAAAGTTTCACTTCTTTGAACTCTAGCCAAACTGGAGAAGTTTTATGCCTTTTCTTCATTGCAAATTGAGAACTATCTTCTTCCACATCATCACGATCATCAGTAGTATTAGTAGCATTAGCATCCACTAAATTTAGAGTTTCATGTGGTGAGCTTTGATCATCAATTGACATGCCTATACCATATGAACTTTGCACTTGTGGTAAATGTAAAATTGATGAGGAAACTTCAGGTGGAGAGGATGACATATCTGTTTCCAGAAAAATAAGAAAAATATAAGCATCATATTCATATATGCTAAAAAAAAATTAATAGAAACAAACATAATTAATTAATTATACTTTGTAGAATTTTCTTTGAATTATAGAATTCAAGGTAACATACATAATTAATTAATTATACTCTTTAGAATTTTCTTTGAATTATAGAACTCTAAGGTAACATACATAATTAATTAATTATACTCTTTAGAATTTTCTTTGAATTGTAGAACTCTAAGGTAACATACATAATTAATTAATTATACTCTTTAGAATTTTCTTTGAATTATAGAACTCTAAGGTAATCATGATAAACTATGGCTTTTCTCCCGTTAGAATTTGCATGGACAAAGTGGGCTCCTACTTATATTTATATATGTTTAAGATAAAGAAAAGTAGCCCAATTGTTACATCACATCAAAGAAACTCAAGTTTTTGTCTTAATTTGTTTAAAACATGACTAATTTAACAAACTGAGATCAATTAATTAAAAGAAACAGCAAATGAAAAACTTGAAAAAAAAAGAGAACCATTGGGAATAACCATGACAAATGAAAACAAAGATACCAAAAACTCAAAAGATTACATAGACTTATATAGAAGACCCATCTCTAAAACCACTAAGAATAAAGATTTATAGATGACTAAACACTTCTTTTACTCTAAAAAAACCCCATACCCACAAATTAAACCATAAATTTAACAAATTTATCAATTAATTGAGATCAATTAACAAATCCCATGTGCAGATTACAATTGAATTTTAATAACAAACAAAAATGGATGTAAATTACAAGTGAATTTAATTTATACCTGGGCGAAACAAGCAACGAAAGTGCTACTATCAACATAAAAATTTCAGCTTTATGAATCTAGAAGGTAGTGGCTGGTGCTTGGGTGGAGGGTGGTGCCATGGTGGTAGGAGGCAGTGGTTAGGTGGGAGGATAGTGGTGGTGAAGGCTAGGAGGTGGTATTGAATATTGAGGCCGTAGCCCGCAGGAGGTGGCTAAGTTTCAGATAGGATAACTAAAATGATTTAGGGTTTTTTTTTGTTTTTATACCTAGATATAAATGTAAATATAGTAATATATGAAGGGTATAATTGTAAATTGGCAAAAGCTCGATTAGGCTTGCGAGCCTATCGAGCCAAGTAATACAGGATTCGAGCTCAACTCGTGTTGCTATTTGAGTAGCTCGAGCTTGACTCGATTTATATCTAATAAATTTTGAGTATTTTTTGAGTCCATCTTGAGTAACTTGCAAGTCACCTCGACTCATTTACACCCCTAGTTGGCAATGCCCCTAAAAGAATTTTTTTTAGCCTTCAATTACATTGATATTAGATATCCGAATTTCCTAAATCCCAAACCAACCAATCTCTAAAAAAAAAAAATTCACAAATTCAGCTGTCACTGGCTGTCTGGGTGCCACCGTCGGCCTCTCCAGTGGCATGCTGCCCAACCAAAGGCCTCTGGCGCCACTGGCTTCTCTGGTGGTGCGGGCCCTACTTCTCTTTTTGCTGTTTCTAAAATGCTTCCAATATGATTTTTTAGCATTTTTTCAGCCCTACCCTTTTGGTCTTTTCACTTTTCCGCTTCCCAAATTACCCTCACCCACTTTTCCTATAAATACCCCCTCCATTCTCCCATTTCCCACACCCTTTGAATTAGAGTAGATGGCTAACCTCAAATTCCTCTTTTCTCCTCCCTCTAACCACTCTCTAATTAATTAATTAATATTTTAATTAATTAATTATCTCACCCTAACAGAGTCACCTAATCTTTTTAATTAACTAAAACTCTTTTTTTAAATTAAAATTAATCACTCAATTAATTATTTAATTAATCTTTTTAAATAATTAATTAATCACTTTTTTCAAAAATCAAATTAATAATTTTTCTTAATCCACTTTTCATCCAAATTAATTAATTAATCATCTATCCTTTTCATCATATTAATTAGTTAATTATTCTTTTTAATTAATTAATCTCCCAATCAATCCAATCAGCTAGTCCTGATAAAATGAAATTTTGGTTCAATAAAACTCTTCGCCCTCCAAAAACAAATGTATCAGCCTTTTCCTCTCACCCACAAACCAAAATTAAATCAATCTCTAAACCCTTCCACTTAATCGTGGAATGAATTATGTGAGTTTTGATCTCCATTCAATGGGGGTACATAGGCACGTTTGGAATCTAAATCCAAACCTCAAATCCAAATCCCAATCCATCTTCTTTCCATTTTTTTTAAATGTAATTAGTTTAATCTGTGGATGTTTTACTTTTTTTTTTTCCATGCTCATGTATTAATCATAATATTATAATTGTCATTCATAAAGTTAATTTTCAAAGTCAAATTAAACTTAACAGCCAAATTATTTAAAACCGATAACCTAGTCCATGAACTCAACCTGGTTCGAGACTAGTGATTTTATCATTGGGTAATTAATTAAAAATTAATGAATTGGAGTCAATTGGGTTTTTCCTTAATTTTTCCATTTAAAAATAAATTAGGGTGGTGACTCCCAAAATCATTTTCAAAAATCAACCAATATGAATCCAAGGGTTCCATCATGAGTTTAAATCCAAATAAGCATCCTAATTCTCTCTAGTGGATTGGGTTAGTGCTCAGGTGAGGCCTCACACTATAATATTTACAAAGTCTTTCCTTGATAGTTTAGACTTTTAGTGTAGAGTCAGGGCTGATTTATACAAGAGATTATGTACATTTGGGATTAGGAAAATACAAGCTTGATTTTGAAGGATATGGGTGATAGGTCAATTGGTGGGCAATGTGAGATTAATGAAATATGGTTTGGTTTTGGAAATGGTAAACAATAAAGATTGAGATATAAGAATAAATGGGTTTATTTCACTCAAATTAAGATATGAATACTTTATGTCTTTTCTTTTTTCTTTCTTTTTTTTTTTCTCTTTTTCTTTTCTTTTTTTTTTTGATGAAACACAAATGATATTTTCAATTTTTGGATATTATGACATATTGATTATTGTATGAGGTGTGTAGAAAAGGTTATGATTGGATCATACTAGTTGGTTTAGGTCATGTATGGGTTTTGTTTTGGGAGTAAATTCGGATCAAATGAATCAAAGTTTAGTCAAAAGTTCAAATGCAGTTAATCGAATATGAGCTAGTTTTAGGCTAGAAACTATGTAAAAACTCTTTGGTTTTTGGTATGATGTGAATTTAGGATTGAAAATGGCTTATCATGTTTGGGTAGTAATAATGTTGGTTTTGATGAGGGTAAGGCTAAAATGTGAAAGATTAATGTTCATGATTAAGGTTGGAGTTGAAAAATGATGTTGGATTAGGAGAATGCTACTTTGAACTATGAATTATAATTAATTGATTTTTTCCCTTATTAAAAGTTCATCTCGAACTACATTTCTAATTTGCCCCAATTTTTAAATGCTAAAGATAAAATTACCAAATGTCTTCCTTATTTTCCTCTTTGATATCTATATACCTAAAAATGTATTTCAACTTTTGTAAAAATAAAGCTACATTTTTCTAGGCCTAAAAGACCATTTCTGTATGAGTACTATATTGCTCCACTTCATGAAAGGGTCTCCAAACCTAAAGAGGAATTCTCTTTATAATATCACATGCCAATAGATGCTTAATATTTGCTAAGGGAAACCTTGAGACCATTGGTAAAAGTTGAAATATGGATAAGTCTATATAGAAATGAACAAAAAACAATCCCTTAAATCCTCATTAGTGAAGCATTTGTAGATTCTTTTCAACTTTTTTTCTTTCTTTTTCCTTTCTTCTTTTTTTTTTTCTCTTTCTTTTTTCTTTTTTGGTTTTTCTTTATTTGGAAGAATCTACAACTAACAAATGTATAGATGCTTCACATAAGATGCGCTTCCCTTCGTAGTATTTCACTTTGGACTCCTAATCTCAAAATGCTTTCAAACTATATGAATATGGGCCATAATGTTGAATAACATTTAATTATAATTCACAAATGGAAGAAAAAGCTTGATGGCAAGTGAGTTGAATTTGTGATTTAACATGACTCTTAGGATACAATTTGGGATTTATGATGGGCTTAAGTTGGGTTATTGAATGTGGATGATTTATGAAAATATTGTAAAGTCATTTGTTGAAAGAAAAACAAGTAGAGTTGTAGTTTAAAGTGGTTCAAGTTTCATGGTTTCAATGGAAAATTGGGTTTACAAAGAGTGAGTTGAGGGTAAAATACTTTTTGGTTAATGGTAGTCTAGCTTGGTATACGTATCTACACATCCTTATGTCAAATAAACAAAATATCAAAAGTAATCTATAAATTACAAATGCACATATTTTTTTTATTTTTTTTATTTATTTTAAATGAGAGCAATTGAGTGAAAAGTCTGTGAAGAATAAATTTGCAAGAACTGATTTTTCAAAGTATAGTGAGGAGTTTTGTAATGAAAGCAATAAGGTTGATATAAGTTTTGAGATATATGCATGAAAAATATCTGCCTCAATGTGTTCTATTGGAAAAGGTTATGGGGTTGTGAAATTTTGGTAGAAAAAGTGTTAGTTATTTAGTAAGAATGGAATAGGGAGGCCATTATTTTTAAGATATATGGTATTCAAAACGTTTAGAATTAACCATCAAATTTTGATTTATTTCAGGAATAGAATTTCCAAAAGAATGGAAAAGATTAGGGGGACATTGGTTTGGAGGAAAATGAAGTTTTAAGTGCTTTACGAGTTGCAATAACTAACCATAAATAATGATTTTGAGTTGAGCTCACAAACAATTTTGAAAGGAAAAATAAAATTTTTAGGATTTTGGCCCTTTTTATTTTATTTTATTTTTTTTGAATTTGGGGTTAATTATACTAAAAGTATGAGGAGGTTAATTGATTCCAAGGAAAAGAAAATGATTACATGGAATTTGATTTTTTTGAAAGATGTCACATTTACGTCGCTAAAAAGACAGGAACAAAATATTGATGAAACAAACATGAAGTCATAATTTTCATACTCGAATTGAAAATAGGAGGAAGGGTCAATATAAAGTACAAATGCATTTTTTTTGGGATGAAACTTTTAGAAGGCTAAAGATAGGACATCTTGAACTAGTTTTGGAATTTTGAATTTTTGAAGCTCAAGGGTTAAGTGTTCTAAAGAAGGTATTTATTCAAATGAAAGATCTTTAAGGGATTAATTTTTATTAGGGAAAAACAAGAAGACCGATGATGCGATCAATAATTTTTATTTGAAAGTTAAATTTAAAAGAAGAAGTTGAGAAAAAAGAAAAAAAGAGATGCAAATTAACCTTTTTTAAATTTTTCCTTATGATGAGCCCCTAAAAAATGAATTTGAATTTCATGAGAAAAGAATATTATGTAATGATGTAGAAAGAAAAGTATTTTTATTTTATTTTTTAAAACATAAGAAAAAGTTATGAATATGAACATGTAATGGAACTAATGAATTTTTTTTTTTGTAAAATAATGAAAGTAGCTTAAATCAAATAGCATAACAAATAAAATGTGGTACCCTAATCTTAGGTTATATGTTATTTAATGGTCTAATATTTTCCTAAAGGGTGGGTTTTTATGGTTTTCACAATAGTGTAGGTACATGGGTTAGTTCTACTTTTCTTAACAGGATGAAAAGATCTCCATATTGCCCCTATTATCATATAGCAGGGCCTTATTTTGTCCTTCTAGTAAAGCTCAAAGTCCCACTGACACTATTACAAGGCAAATAAGTTCTAATTGGGTGAAAGCTTTTGTGGATATTGTCGAAGACCGAAATCTCATGAATATCACTAATCACCTTCTTTTAATCTTAAAGGTTGGTCGCTTGGATATATGACTAAAAAGTGTATACAAGGACAAGTGAGTGTACGACCACACAACAAAAGCATACACAATCTTAGCATCTTACAAATATCATATTGTTCATAAATAAATAGAAGTAGAAAAGCATAATATAATGCAAAATAGAGGAAAATAAAACTATATTGATTTTACTCTTTGGTTAAAAAGAAAAATAATATTTGCACTAAATAAATAGTAAAAGAAAATATTTTTAGGCCAATATGATATTTTAAAAATTAGGCATCACTTTCTTTTCAAAAAAGAAAATATTCCTAGTGGAATCATGAAACTGTCACAACATTTTTGATGTCCCAACATATATGGAAAAAAATCAAAGTACAAAATTTTATATGAAAATGGAGTTGCCATTGACTGATTTATTTAAAAGGCTTAATTAGAAACCTTTGAAAAAAAATCAACCTGTTAAGTCAAAATTTTGTGTTTAAAAGTCGCAGATACATAAGGAATGTGTTAGGCAACGTATGCATTAATTTTCAAAGTATGAAGTTGACCTTGAAATATCTATTCTTTATTATTTATTTAATGCAATTACATTATTTCTCAATTAAAGATATAAAAATTCTTTTTATTAATCCATTTATTTATTTGAAAATTGAATCCCAATGAGCTTAATTGAAGAAAAATGAAATTTCAATTTGATTTGGGCTTAAATTAGTTATTTAAAATTCAATGCAAAAAAAAAATTGTTATTTAAAATTAATTTTTTGTATTAACATTTTCTAAACCATAACATATCATAAAAATGCAAATAAGCACAAATAAAGGTTACTTTTTTTTTTTTTATTAAAATGAGATGAGCTTAAATACACAAATGGTTAATCATATATATATATATATATATATATATATGTATATATATATATATATATGATTAACCATTTGTGTATTTAAGCTCATCTCATTTTAATAAATTGTTATTTAAAATTAATTTTTTGTATTAACATTTTCTAAACCATAACATATCATAAAAGTGCAAATAAGCACAAATAAAGGTTACTTTTTTTTTATTTATTAAAATGAGATAAGCTTAAATACACAAATGGTTAATCATATATATATATATATATATATATATATATATATATATATATATATATATATATATATATATATATATATATATATATATATATATATATATTAAAATGCGAATAATACAACTAAAATAAAATAAAATATAAAAATAATCTTTAAATTGGTTTTTTATTCAATCCTGTCTTCAATTTGGAATAGAATTAAACAAGCAACTAAAAACAAACAAGGAAGAATTAACCATCAAAATGACTTTTATTTAAATTGGTGGGCTCAGTTTGTTATTTTTAGATATTTCTTAGGAGCAATTTAATTTTGGCATACCAAAATTTTATAACAAATAAAATTAAGCGGATCTAAAATCAAGCCACTTCAACCTAGAGAGTTTTGTTTTATGAGTATAATCTCATCATCACCTAAAACAAGCTTAAGGCATACATAAAACTGATGAATTTAAAATGAATCAATCACAAATGAAAAAAAAAAAAAAAAGCCATATGATAAATCAATTGTTGTGATTCTTTTTAATCGATATTTTACATTGTGGCTAATTAAATTATTAACTTAAAATTAAATTTGCAAAATTGCAAATTATGAAGTAACCAAAACAATGATTTTTATTATTATTATTTAAATATTAAATTATCAATCAATGAACTAATCAATAAATTATTATCAATCAATAAATTATTATTAAATATTATTTAAATCATACATAAAGAACCAATAAAAACTCGAATGCTCCAAAAATTTTATTGGTTTAATTTTAGTCCAAATAAAAATTGATTTTCATTTTCTAAATTAAGATTACATGAATTCAGTTTTCACCTTTTTGTTAACAAAAGAAGTTTAATATAGGTTCTCTCCCTCTTTATATAACACTCCATTACAAAAAAGGAGCTTTGTATCATCAAGAAGGATTCACAACAAGATATGATGCTCCATACTCCTACAGATAGGGGAACGCTTATAGACAAACCAAATACTTGAATAAGATAGATACTATAAAAATCCTTTAATTTGTGTCAAAATTCAAAATAAAGGAAAATATGGAACCAGTAAATCAACTAAAACATACCCAATTAAACAATGAAATCTATCAACCCATCACATGAACATATCCATCATAAAGATAAAAGTTATAAATCAAATTCAAACTAGATCCTAAAAATGTGAAATAAGTTCACATTCAGATTCACTTTTTCTATTTTCTTTTCAAAAATTAAATAGCAATGTGTCCGGACCCTTTCTTATTGCCTTGGACACCAAAAATGATTGTGTATGAATCGATGAAATAGATACCAAGAACTAAATAAGTTGATAACCAAAACCCTTCAAACATCAAAAACCATATCCGATTTATCCCTTTTTTACATATTTTATTTTTTAAAGAATAATAAATCAAAATAGTAAAGCACGAGACACATCTTGTTTGAACAAAACCAGACTAATGAAACAAAAAATGAAACTTTTTTGAGTTGAACTTTGACTAGAGAAAACCATATAAAACAACAATATAATCCAACAACAGCTCATTTAACAATGTTTTTTGTTGCCCAAGATATGCACTAAGAAGAGGGCTCAAATTGGTGGTTGATTAAAAATTTAAGAACAATGGAAACTTCAAAATATATAGGAGTTTAAAGATAGAGGGAAAGAGAGAAAGAACAAAATGATTTCTAATGGTTTAGAGTATAACCAATCCTACATCCATTCTCCAATTCACAATCTCAAATCTCATTAATTCCTTTGAACAAATTAAGCATAAGTAGTTTATTAAGATGTATAGAAATAAGGTTCACAAGCAAAAGCATTTCAAAGGAATTAATGAAATTTGAGATTTAAGACATGGTAAGTAAAGCAAGTACATAAGTGTGATAATATAGTATAATTACCTTAACTTTCCTAGCTCAAACAATAGGGATAACACCAAGGTCCTTGATGTTCCTCTACCTCCCTTTCTTGCTCTTGACTTTCCATAGTCTTTTTAGGTTTTTGTACATACCAAATATACATATTCATTAAGTTCAACACAATAAAAACAACACTAAATAACATATTCCTAATTTTTGCTTATGGTACAGCTACTGACCTAGTAGTGTTGTGTCTATCATAACTGAAGATACAAAACTTCAATTGCATTAATTCTTAATTGAAAATCTAACACAAAGGGAACAACATATTAAATTTTAGTTCATTCTGAGACCTACATGAAATTTGGTATAATTTCTAATCTTGCCTAGCATCACTATCCTAGACATATAACTTCATATTTTCTTAGCCAAATGCTACAATTATTTCATTGAATTAAAATATACATCATAGGGATAATTTCATTTGGTTTGGTCTTGACCCTATTTGGACCTTAAGTTCCTTGAAATTGTGCCTTGATTTATGTATTCCAATAACCCATATAAACAAGGACATCCCTATTACAACCTCAATAAACCCTTAAATACTGAGAATTAATTCAATCCCTTTTTACAATTATTATAGGACAATCCTTAGTTTATCCAAAGCCAAATTCAAACTTAAGGTGCTCAAATTGAGCCTTAAATTTCCAAGAACTTGGTCTGTCTCTCAAAAGCTTCCCTCTTAACATTTCCACTTAGTTCCCCAAGTGAGGTACCTTCAGGCAGCATCAAGTCCACTCTCCATCTAAGTTATACTCATCCTGATCCTTTCTAAAGCCTTCTCTATGCAGCCCATGCATAAAACAACCTCTAAATAATTCTTCTAAGCCAAACAAGCTCAAGTACTCATCAAACCATAAGCCATCTTCTTCCTTTCACACTTCCTTCACCATTTCTTCATTCAACCTCATCAAAACTTCACCATATTTATTCTTCTACTTCATCTCAACAATAACCAAGCATTTTTCATTCATTCCACAACCAAATCAAAACCAAAATTTAAAAGGAAAAAAAAGAAACTTAAAAATAATACAAGATGTTAACTTAAAACATCAAAAGATACAAGTTTAATGCATAGCTCATTAGTTTTCTTTTTCTCCTCTGTAACACCCTAAGTGTTCATAGGTCATTAGAGACTAGAGAGTAATCCAGAACTAATTAGAATGGAGAAACTAAGGACAAGAATAGAGAATTAGGAACCCAAAACCTAAGTTGGATATGAGTCTAAAAATTGATACGATAAATGCGAAACCGGTAAATTTCGGTTTTGCGATTTTTTTTTTCAAGTTTTGCTTTAGGAGAGTTAGATGAGAGAATAATTAATTGTAGTCTTAAATCCTTCAAAATTAATTTAAAAATATTAATAGACAATAATTTGATGATTTAGGGTAATTATGCTTAGGAAATGACAATTTTGAGATTTAGAGAAAATATATAATCATAACTTTGACTTTAAATTTGCAAAAAAAAAAAAAAAAAAAGAGAATGAAATAATTATAATTTGGAGGTGGGGTTGCCAAAATCTAAGGGAAAATAATGAAATGGATATTTTCAATTTTGCTCACGTAAAACAAAAAAAAAAAAAAAGAGAGAGAAAAAGAAAGTATACATATAAGATAAGTTCAAGCCACCTTTTCACAAGTTGACCATTTAGCTTAGGTAAAAATGAAAAAAAAAAAAATCAGAAGGCACTAGAGGATGACAGCAACGGGAGAAGGAGGAGAGGAAGAAAGAAGGCTAAGCTTGAGGTGAGTTCAAGAATTGAACTTATTGGTTTCATGCTTTTGCTTAAATATGCTATGTTTTTTTTTGAAAAATTCTACCTCTTGCTTGATTTATGGATTTGGTTTGAAGAAGTAATGAAAAAGAGATGGTTGTTTGAGGTAAGGATGGAATAAAGGAGTAGAACTGAGGGTGTTTAGGTGAGGGGAATTAGAGTAGAGGTGATGGGAACAAGGGGTAGTGAAGAAAAACTATGGTCTAGTTTAGTGAGGAGTTGACTGTCGGAACTTGAGGCTCCAATTCAGGGTCCTTCGAGTCCGAATTTGGTCTTGGACAAAACTAGAAAGTTGTAGATAATTATGTCTAATATATTCTTGTTAAATGGATTGCCAAAATTCGAAACATGTTAGGAGATATAGAGCCTGAACCAAGAATGACCCTGCATCTAAGTCCAGTCTGTAGCCTAAGATTGGGGCCCAAGTTTGAGGACCTTAAAGACAGAAATGGGTCATGGTCAAAATAGATAAAATAGTTTTTGGGATGTCTATTTTATTTAGTGAAAGAAATGTAGCATTTGACTAAGGAAATAGGAAGTTATAGTGGAAAAATTAGGAATAGTTCAGTCTGTCTAGGACAATAATACAGGGCAGGATTTGAAATTACACCAAATTTTGTGTAAGATCCAGAATGAGTTGAAATTTTAGTATGTTGTAACTTTGTATGTTATCTTCAAGGTCTCAAGAATCAGGGAAATTAGAGTAGTATAGCATGAGATATGGCAGGAGAAAGGAGGCTGGGTCAAGAAAGAAAGTATAAGCAGATTTTAGTTTCAATGTTGTGACGTGTTTATATACAAAAATCAAACTTAAAGTATATATGTGTTGGTTATGTAGAGGTGCTTGAGGGATAGCAAGGAGGTGAAAATCAAGAGGTTGGGGGACGATGCAGTTGATTATATTGTAAGGATAAGTGTGTATGGAAAACAATATAGCTAAAGTGAGTAACTATTAAACTATTATGCTTGTGAACTATTTACATGAATTTTATTACTTGTTGACCTTCAAAGTTCATTGATATCTTTAAAATTCTTATGGGCGATGACATTCTTGATTCCTATCTTGATATTTAATTTTCTTTAAAGTGTAAATGTCATTTACCCCTTAACATGTTCTATGTTTGAGTTACATGACTTATGCATCAAGTAATTCATATGTCAACTGCATAATGTGATTCATGCATCAAGTTCATGAAGTAATTCAAATATCGAGTTCATCAAGTACATCAAGTATCATTTCATAGGACCTATGTATGAATACCAACCAGTAGCATGCTCGACAAGGGAGCCTCTATTTTAATAAGCTTGCAAGGAAGCTTATAGACCTTCATGTATGTTTGCAAGTACATTTCATTCACAAGTCATGTTGTGAAAATTGTCATGCATCACAAGTATGATTCCAAGTGGTATTGTAAATATTATTTTCCCTATAATGCCTATCATTCTTATGAGCCCAAGTTGTAATCTATGTGTCACAAGTATGATAGTATAATTTTTACTCACTGAGTATTCAACTCACCCCAATTTTCCCTTTTTTTTTTTACAGGAAAGTAGATGTTCGTTTAATGAGCTCAAGTACTTATCCTTACTTGAGGCTCTAAGTTAAGTGAAGAACAATATTTTTAAAATATTACATATATGTATATAGGTTATGAATCTTTGTATATAATCTAGATGCTAAATGGGGTCCTAGCAGCTTTAAAATAATAATATGATTTCGCATGTAAAATTATGGTTGGCTTAAGAACTCTTAACTATATGAAGTTGATGATGGAACTTAAAGACAATGATATGGAATGATATGTATAAATGTATAGTTAATTACTAAAATGTAAAATGAATGTATAAATTTGGCCTCTAAGGTATGTTGGTGTGCATGAGAAGCCTTGGGTTCTATGGGTTTTTTGTGGCTTTAGGCCTACCCATGCCCTATGACCATCATATTCGATAAGTGGGATGTGACATTCTCCTCTTCCCATCACCCTCTCCCTCTTTTCTTTTCTTTTTCTATTTTGCTTATTTACATATGGTGAAATGAGCTAAGTTGTTAGAGATTAGCTTAAGTAACCTAGTTATATATTTTTCAATTTCTTTTTCCTCTATTTTAATTAGCTAGAATTTTGGCAAAATCCTTACCCTTGATCTCCTCATCTTCGCTAGAAGCTCTCCTCCAATTGATAACTTTTTTCTTTTTTTTTTTTTTATGAATTAATCAAAATAATAACTACTTTTTTCCCAAAAACTGCTAAATGGCCTTTTTCCCTTCTTTTTGCTATGAATAATGTAATTATTGTCTATAATTATTTTCAATCAAAATTTTAAGGTCCAAAAATCATATATAATCATTCTGGTACTAAATTTTCATAAACCAAGATTTGGAAAAAAAATTGTAGAGTCAAAATCCATTGGTTTTATGCTTAGGATACCGATTTCGCTTAGGTATTTTCCATGCTTAACTTTAACTTAATTTTTAACTTCTATCATTCCTAATGCCTTAATATTTACCTAAATTCTCCAAACAAAATCTAAGAATCCTTTTTGTGGTCAAAATTCACTGACTCACATTTAATGCCTCAATCTTCGAACCCATACTCCTCTTTAGGGTTTTGGTTCTTAACTTCTTATTTTCATGTTTATGCTTTCCATTTTACTTGTTCTTATGCTAAATTTAGTTCCTTTAATGACTTTTAGGGATCATCAGCCTTATATTATACACTTAGGGTTTAATTTCCAAACTGACATTGTTTTTGAAGTCTCGATCTTTATCTTCCTATTCATCTCCTTTCTTTCTCTTTTTCCCTTGCCTTTCTTCTGGACTTATCGACTCTAATGACTTTTTAGGGTGTTACATTCTTCAACAAAATAAGACAAATATATGGTACAAGAGAAATCATATGCAAAGTATCTAATGGACATGAGAGCATAGAAAAAGCTTACAAAAAGGTATATCCTAAGGCAACCCATATTGTGTGCATGTATCACTTGTTAAACAACTTGAAACCAAAATTCAAGAAAAATTCAAAAAAAATCAAAGAATCATTCTTTAGAGCTACTAGGTCATATGCAAAAGAGCAATTTATAATCACTTGAATGAGTTAGACAAAGTGACAGAAGGATCAAACCATATCTTAGCAACATCGGGTACCATAAATGGTCTAGACTT
Organism: Reutealis trisperma; assembly: GCA_947687605.1. NCBI lineage: Eukaryota > Viridiplantae > Streptophyta > Magnoliopsida > Malpighiales > Euphorbiaceae > Reutealis > Reutealis trisperma. The sequence goes on from CANTUT010000094.1 coordinate 70,278, forward strand.
TACTTAGAAAATAGTAGGTACTCAACCATAACATCAAATATAACTACGTATTTAAATGCATCAAATAGAGTAGCTTAGGAGCTACCAATTACACCATTGTTAGAGTATTTATGGGCTTTAGTACAAGAGTGAATTGATATGATGCAAAATGGCATAACCAAACTAATAATATCTTTACTTATTTTGTTTGAATGAATGCATGTTTTGTGTTAATTTTCTATGCTAAGGTGTGTTTGATCTTTTGTTTGAGTGTTTTAAGATAATATAGGTGTAAGAAGATGATTTTGATTGAAAATGGAAGCTGAGGACCAAAATGGAACTAAGTGCCAAGCTTAGGAGCAAAAACAAGCCAATGAAGAGGACCGTGCTGACTCGTTCTGTCTGTGTCGAGTCATGACAGAAGAGGACCATGCCAACTCATCTTGTCTGTGCTGAGTCATGACAGAAGGCAACCATGTCAACTCGTTATGCCTGTGCCGACTCGCGATAAGGTGGTTATTACACCCTTTCAAGGCACTTTTCATTTTGACACCTTTTTCAAAGGGGCACTTCTTAAGACACCTTGGGGCCTATAAATACTTGGATTTGGCTTTATTTTTGGGAGGAGATGCTATTGTATTATATAGGAAAAACTTAAAATCCTTGTAAACACCTTATTAGAATTAAGTACTTGGTTTGTATCAAGTGTCCTTCTAAAAGGCACTTCAAGTTCAAGAATTGTGCAAGTAATTTCCTGAAAACTAAAGGAGTTTTCATTCATCAATCTTTCTTTCTTTCTTCTATTTTTACTTTACTATTCAATAATGAATGCTTGCATTATTTCTATTTTATATTTTACCATGTACTTAGGCTAATAGGTTGTTAGAATTGCAATGATGAATTAATTTTATGAACTACATTCTTAATATGCATAAGTGATTTAGTTTCAATTGAGTCCTACATTGTGTTATGTATGCTTGATCACCATATATAACTTGTTAATCATTTTGTTCACAACGAGAGTTGGGGCATTTTGGTGGAAATGCAATTGAAATTACTCAAAGGATAGGAAAGTACCTGGAGACAAGAAATCCACTTTGAGGGTTAAAGAATTGGCATAGGACTAAATGATTTTAGTTTATCTCTATAATGACATGAGAATGCTTATAGACTCTAAATTAAAATACTCTTAATTGACAATGAGAGTTGCTTTTAAGAATTTTTGGTCATATTCTCTGATCATTGCATGTGTTTATATGTTGTTAACTTTTATAGTTCAAAATTAATTCTAAGTTGTAATTCTAATATTCATTGTTTGTTGTTATTAATTAAAGTAATAATAAAACTTTAGTATTTTAGATTAGATAGAATAAATCAATATCTTTTGTTTGTTGTGTGCTTATCCATCTTAGTAATTACTCAGTTAATATAAAATTTCTCCAAATTCCCTTGAGTTTGACACCCTACTCACTCTATACTTAATCTTAGAGACTAGGGTATTAAATTTGGCCCGCAACATGAACTTGCATAAATAGAAACATCGCCAAGTCAATTTTCACAAAGTTAGCAACAAAAGTAGAAAAACTGATGAATGATAACTTCATTCAATCTCTAAAACCTAAGGTAAATATATAAATATAAAAATGCTTGGTATATTTTAAGTATATTCTATTATATGTCCATTATATTTGAAATTTTATATTCTATTATATGTCCATTATATCTGAAATTTAGTACTACACATTTACCTATTTGGAATTTAATTTTTCAAGTTAAACTAGCAAATGTTGAAGCATTTCAAGTCTTTGAAAATGAAAAGTCAAATGTGGTAAACTTGAAAAAGAAAACATGAATGCAACAAGTTTCAAGTGGACGAATTGCTATGCAATAGCAATATTGAAGGAAATGAATCAAAACCCTTATAATTATTATTCAGAGTACGATACAAAAGAAAAAATGCTTACTACATATGAGTTATTAGTATACTCAATTGGAAATGAAAGCATAAGGAACATATCAAATCAAGGGAAAGAGATAAAAGTGTTTCCATCACAAGGCAAAGTCAAATGAGGAAGACCTAAGAAAAGAAGACCAAAGGTAGCATGGGAGAATAAAAGTCGAATCAAACATGGAAGATATGGACAATCGGTCCATAATAGGAAAACATATAGAAATCAATGAATATTCAAACAAAATGAATCTAAAATTTACAATATGCCTAGTAGAAATTAATAGAAACTTATCATCAAATTCAACAATCCTAAAAATAAACCTAATAATAAAACTTGAATATTATTTTCCATCATGAATAGTATATAAAATATATTAACAACATAAAATTCATATCAAACTTCTCCTCCAAATCTTCTTTGGCATATCAACTTCCCTAAGCCTCCCACAAGATTCAGAATCACTGCTAAAACCTTGATCACTCTTTGACTTTGCATAACAATATAATAGAATAGCTAACTTCTTCGATGTTCTTCAACACTGAAATTGGTAACTGGCATCTTCTTTCCACAAATGAAATACTTAGCATAGGAATCCACAAAAATGTCACAATCACTACAAACTACAAAAATAACAAAAAAATTAAAAACAACATAGATTAAATAAGAAATCAAATAATGTAAAAACAAATAATGAAAGAAAATTACTTATTCACTTGTTGTGGCAAATTCTTAACCATTTTAACATCAAATGGATCCGAATGACTCCTGTTTGCATAAGCTCTAGCATAGAAATCAATGTCATTTTGCACAATATAAAAATCAAGCATATCCAAGAAATGTGGAAAAAAAAACACTATATGCTTAAACTTCATCTCTTGCAAGCTGATCATTTTTAGCAGTTCTTAACAAATTATAAATAAATAGAGTCCTCTCCTTAAAACTCAAATGGCAAAGGATCCAATTATGTTGATATGAAATATGAACAGGAAATAAAATATGGTCCACATTAACCCATGTTGAATTGCATATCATATTATATCCAAATACTATTGAATGGAACAATAGACACATCTTCCTTCCTCTTCAAATAATAGGAGTATAACGCCTTAATTCATTGATTAAACAAGCAATTAGTTGTCATAAAACTTACAGTCGCACTAGTGGAAAATTTTTTTTCTCAAATAATAGAAAACAAGATCCATATGCTACAAAAAAAAAAAAAAGAAAAAAAGTAATATAGTAAGTAGATCTTGAGTTGATATAAATGATAAACAACTGCAATAAATACAACATATAACTTAGCAAAATCAACTAAAAATAAAACAAAAATTCAAACAAAAATAAAAGTACAAACAAAATAAAAACAAAAAAAGGACTAGACAAAATATTAACATAAAAACCACTTATCAATCTAGAAAGACAATGACCACAAAATTGTAATGAATAAAACCACATTTTGATATCGACATCAACTACACCAAGCTTCAAAGGAGGTGAAATGACATCATTTGTGTCTAAACACATCTTCTTCCTAAAATTAAAAAAAAAATTATAACATAAAAGAAAGTAAAAATTTATATCAATAATAAAAAAAATAACATTACTTGTTTCTCTTCTTCAATCCCCTCTCAATTCAATTATCAAACCAGCATTATTTATTAAAACCAAGAAACGATCCTAAACTATCATCTAATTGTCAATGATCCTTAACAGTCTTTGTACCCTAGACACCTCATTCGCCTATTTTTGGACCAAAATGCAGTTTATACATTGGAAAAATCAAAAAATTATGAACTTGAAAATTCACCAGTCTCCCAAAAATGGCCAAATCAAGTTTTAAAAATTACCAAAATTTTCCCATTATAACTAGAATTATTTTTCAAAATCAGACTTACCAAAGTCCCAAGTTCACTCTCATCAAAGCTGTTTAATTGATAGATAGCTTTGATGAGGGGACAATTGTGAACTCTCATTTTAGTACCTCTAATGAACTGACTAAAATTTTTTAGCACAATTTGATGCTTTTTCTACTTTGACTGAACCTTTTATACCAGATAGTATTTTTTCAAATCTAACTAGATTTTTTCTCAGACTGACTACTTAGCTGTTTTAAAATTAATTTCAAGCCTATTGACACTGACTGATAATATTTCTAAACTTTGTAACTCTCAAAAACTGATATGAAAGTCTTAAAAAATGACCTAAAACCTTCAAAAAATGATAAAAAAAAATCAAAATGTCAAGCCTGGCCTGTGCCATGTGAAGTCGTGTTAGTCTAACATAGATTCGCGCCACTATTTGCATGGATATGTGCTTCAGTAGTGCTGCGGCTGTGCCCCCTATGCGGATCTTCATCCGTTGTACCTCTTCTTGCTCTAAAATGTCCAAATTACCCCCTCCCTAGCCCAATTTTCAACCCTTTCTAACCCTACCTCGCATTGTCTTTTCATATTTTCACTTCCTAAACTACCCTTTACCCCATTTTGCCTATAAAGAGCCCCTCCATTTCTCATTTCTCTTCACTCCAGAAAATTGATATTGAAAATTGATATTGATTGCTATCTATCAATTTTTCTTCTTCTCCCTCCATCCACTCTTTAATTAATTAATTAATCATTTTAATTAATTAATTTCTTCACTCAAAACAAGTTAATTAATCCTTTAAATTAACTAAAATCTTTTTAATCACTCAAAAGTTAATTAATTAATTAATTATTTCCCTTTTTTAAATCATATTAAATAAAATATTTTTATCTGTCTACTATTTTAATTAATTAATTAATCATTTTAATTAATTATTCCATCCACTAATCATTTTTTAAATTCTTAATTAATTTAACTATCCGATCCCAATAAAATGGAATTTCGGTCCGATAAAATATTCTTCCCATCTCGTCCACCAAAATTCAAAGTATTTTTCATCAACTCATTCCTTAATTAATTTAATCAATCTATAAACCCCTCTACTTAATCGTGGAATGAATTACGTGGGTTTTGATCCCCATTTAACGGGGTACATAGGCACATTTGGAATTAAATCTAAACTCAAATCCAATCTTGCAATTTAAATTTATTTTCCATTTTTCAAATACAATTAATTACTTTCTGAATGATATTTGTAAGGGAATCTGTGGTCTTCCTAGAATCCCATAAGAGCTAGAAAAGACATTCCAATTTTTTTATTAATGTAATTGTCTTAATTGGAATTAAGGAGTGATTATGTGGTTCCCTTAAATCCTTAAGGATTAGAGAGAACACTCTCCTTAATTTTTAAATGTTTATTTTAATTATTTTATCTATCTCGATGCACCATGAATTCATATTATTTCATATTTATGTATTTTATTTACAATTATCCTCCTATAAATGTCATTCATGAAATCAATTTTTTCTAATTCAAATTAAACTTATCTAACTAAAAACCTAGTCCTTGAGCTTAACTTGGTTCGAAGTTAGTAATTTTATCCTTGGGTAAATTAATAAATTGGAGTCACAAACTAGGCTCTTCCTTAATTTTTCCATTTAAAATTAAATTAGGGTGGCAACTCCTGAAATCATTTTTCAAAACCACAAATCAATTTTCTAAGCGGTAGCTGCTCCAATCGTGAGAACTGAAGTTCATTTCATAACCTCCTTAAAAATTGCTTGTCTTTCCTCAAAACAATTTCATAAGCGAAGGAGGGGCGTTCAGGCGAGGTCTCACATTGTGCTAACGGAGCCATTAATGAGTCTCGACTATTTTCTCTTCTTTTTTTGGGTTTGAAGTGATAAACTGTCTCCTCTGTTATTCTCTAGGTGAGAAAAATTTGCATGTTCTTACCCTTTCTATTAAGGTACTTTATGGGTATCTGATTTCAAATTTGAGGTTATTTTGCAAGTGTGGTTGATAGATCATTTTTGGATAGTGGCCCCTACTTTGTTGAGACTTGTCAGAGATTGGATAGGATGGTTGTTTATAGCTTTCTTAGGAGGACATTTTTTTGGCATTGCCAATGTTAAAGGATCAGATCTTTCATGACCAAAAGCAATGGATGTCGAGTGATTTGCTTATTAAGTTTGGCTTGAATGACCTTTTAACAGGAGATAAGGGTTTTAAGGTAGATGGAGCAGACTCAAGACGTGCCCTTAGTTGTTCCATTTTTAGAGTTTGTGCGGATGACAGCTCCCATTGCTAGAGCCATCAAGGGTGGCTGGCTAAGAAGTCATCATGCTATTCATTTTAGGATTTCACTTAGGACCACATAGAGGTATGATAGGTGATTGATGAAGGCAGTTTGACCAGTTTAGAGAGAGTACTGGGCTGCCCTACTGAGGAAAATAAAGGGTGATGCAGCTAAGGAAAAAGAAGCTTTAAATAGAGCTACTGGTAGCAAGAGGACTGCATCATAGACAAAGGGAGTGACTTAATTTTTAAAGAAGACTCGAGGATCTATTGGAGGCGTGACACCGTAGTAGTGACTCAAACTGATGTGGCAGTGCTAAATGAGACTGTAACTACAATTTAAGGCAAAGAGGGGTACTACAATTTCTGGACTACGAAGGAGGATTTTAGTTATTGTAGTAAGGTGTAGTTTTTGGGTTATTGCTATGCAGAGGAGGATTTTTTGAGAGCAGTTCTAGGTACTCAGGAGAGGTTTCTGACACTATTGTGTTTAGTTAATACTTTTACTATCATAGTAGAGGGAGCTACAGAGACTCTGATTTTGATGAAGGTATAAGAAATGCATCCTATTGATTAGACTGTGACTTCAAATATGACCTTTTTACTTTATGTTTAGGATACTTGTAGGTTGATGGGATTATACAATACAGGATAAGCTATAGATGACATTGAAAAGGGCTATCTTATTGTCATAAGATGGGTTGTATTTTATAAAATCAAATCACCTTTAAATGAGACATCTTTTATTTTTTCCTTAATTTTTGCCCGAGCCACTCTTTCAAGTTTTAGACTCGACGAGCTTGCTCTAACTTCTGCGTAAGTCGCCTTTCAAGTTTTTAGCTTAGCGAGCATTTTCATTTATTTGTTTTTTTTCTCTCATTTTGTTGTTTTTTTAGGCAAAAGGAATTAATTGAATAATGTATTAGGCGCAGAGGAAATAAGAATGCGATGTAAGCAAAATATTTTGCATCATGTTTGGACCATACCCGAGTTGAGATGCCTATGTATCCCTTGCATCTTTTCTTCTTTTTTTTTTTTTTTTTTTTTTTTTTTTTTTTTCAGTTGCTTTCTTTGAGGGAGAATTAGGTACATATAGTTTTGATCTAAGAGCTTATGAGCCTTTTGATTCCAGATACAATGTATGTGATTTTTGATTTTTTTCCTCTGTGCTATAATTAATTGATTCTTTTGCCTTTTCATTTTCATTTTTTTTATTTTTTTAGGTGTCTCATTCAAAGATGAATTAGAAGGATTAAAGTAAAGTAGAAAGTTTAAAGTTTTATTGCTGATAAAAAGTCCCATGATTATGGGTTATACTAAGCAAAAATACAAACTTAGAAAGAGTCAACAAACTCAAACTTAGAGAAAGTTTCAACAAAAATATACTCAAAAGATTCAGAATTAAATGATTTAAATATGGACTCAGAGGACTTGGACATTGACTCAAAATACACAAACAGGGCATAACAGGGCTAAAACACTTTATTGGGGGGAGGCTTGAGATGGTTATATAAGCTCAGTGGTTCAGAAGAGGATTGTTGGGCAACATTAGGCTTTAGGTTTAGGAGTAATAATATCTCCATTATCAATGAGGTATTAGATTTTGTGCATTAGAGTGTTGTATGCATTAGTTTTGTACTCCGATCCTTGATGATAGTTACAGTACTCATTGGTATTATAGTTCTTAGGCAGTGGATTGGAAGGTGCTTTTAGCTCTAGAGGCTTGAAAAGATGGGCTTTTGAGACCTTCTTATATATAGTGCTTAGGGGCATGTAACAACCCACACCTACCCTAGAAATTTTTATGACAAATTGCTTGACTTAGAACTATTAAGGTTAAGTGTGTGCTTTTATGGGAATTTATGTTCTATGTGATTGATGAGTATGTGGTATGTTAAATTAATTTTTAAAATGCATAATATGAGTTATTATTGTGAAATAAATGATTTACATAAAGTACATTAGCATAAAATAAATTATTTTAAATAAAATGAATTTTCATGCATAAAGGCAATTTTTAAGCATAAAATGATTTTGCAAGTATTTTAAAATAATTTTTAAATAAATGTTTTAGGGAAAATTTTAATGAAAATAATAAGAAAAATATTTTTATTTTTATTATTTATAATCAGCTCTAAATTTAAATAAAAAGCGCAAATACCCAAAAGCCTACTACACTAAAACCCTCCTAACCTAGCTCATTAAGGGTATTAGTGGAAATTGCCCAAAACCCTATATATAATAATGTAAAATTCAGCCAGCCCTAATATTCCAGAATCCATCACTCTATTCTTCTATATTTTGATAGAAAAGTTCTCCTAAAATATTTCTCTCCACCAAAATTAAGAAAAGACTTTTTAGTTTCGCGATTTCTTGACCGTAATCGTAAGTTTTTCTTTTCTTTCAATTTCTTAACTGATTTCTATGAATAAATTATGAGAACATTATTTTGAACTGGTTGTTTACTGATTTTTATAGAATTAATTCAGTTTGGGTGTGTTTTTGAGAGAGAAATTTATTTCTCTAGCAAAAACACAATTCTTCCTGCGAAATTCTCTAAAGGTGAATCATGTAACTTAAAATTTCAATTTTTATGCATAAACATCACTAAAGGGGGGAGATTTGTGTATAATCACATTCTAAACTAATTTTTGATTTGTTTTAATGAAAAATATTGGATTAAATCATATTTTTGCATATTTTTGTAATGACCGGAAAGTTTCAAAAAACAAATGAATTCAAGGTTTTTGTGCTAGAACATAGAAGTTGGAAAATTCTATTATTAATTAAACATGTGGCTGCCGATTTGTGTGTGAATGGATTCTAATATGATATTTTTTTTGTTTGAATGAAAAATAATGATTTAAATAATGTGTTTGCATATTGTTGTAATAAATGGAAAGCGCGAAAACTCATGATTTTCACCTAAGTCTTAAAACTTAATTTTTTTTTTTGTATAAATGTTATCTATGGCTGCCAAATCACACATGAAGATATTCTAAACTGATATCTACTATGATTGAGTAAAAAATAATGATTTAAATCACTTGTTTACATATTACTGTAACGACCGGAAAATACAGAAAATAAGAAAACTCATGGTTTTGTACCCTAGAACCTAAAAATTGAATTTTCATGTATGAGAAATACCATATACCTCCGATTCATGTGAATTAATACTCCAAAAAGATTTTTGTTGTGTTTACATGAAAAATATTGGTTCAAACCATGTTTTTACAAATTACTCTAATAGACGAAAAGTGCGAAAAGTAAGAGAAATTCAGTTTTCCTTTTGATGATGCATTTGGCCGACTATGGGATTTTTATTCCAATGTCTATAATTTTTATGTGATGAATTTTGATGATTATTGACATGTATGTATGTATGATAAATGATAAAATTGCATGTTAGTCAAAGGTATGACACTAGACAAGCCTAGAGGCACTTTGGTATACTTAAGGTATATTTAAGATATCTTAACCTTATATTGTGGCTAGAATGTGAATGTGATTAGGAAATATGGAAATAAATGTTATGATGACTTGATAATGAATAATGGTCTTGAATTGATGAAGAGGTAGATTGAAGGAATTGGTCATAAGAGATAAGCATGATACTTGAAAGGTTATTTGTTAAGTTGACATATATGAAAGTGTTAAGTGTACTAAAATGATTGTTAAAGGGAATTGATATTGAGGTAATGATATTGTGTTGACCTTAGAAAGATATTGACATGATTGTAATGTGTTTTCATGGTGGCCTATAAAGGCTAAGTGTATGAGACTCTTAAGTCAAAATGTTATGTGCAAATGATGAGTGCACTTATATGTATAACCCTAAGTGTATATGAATATTATATGTGCATGGGGTAGTTATAGGATAGGATAACATCATGATTGAATAAATAGTAAGTATTATATTAAATATTATAATAGAGCTTGAGGAGTCTTAGAAGTCTAAGGGCTATGTGTACTAGGAGCAAAGGAGCCACAAAGTGAGTAAACATTGTATTCATTCTACAAGTGTGAGTAATATTTTGTTATGTTACAAATATGTGATATCCTGTTATGTGAGCCTTTGTGATCTTTGAAGCCCAAGTTTTTTCTATCCTAAAATATGATTAAGTGATTTCCTTGTAAAGCTTGGGTTGCTAAAGGATAATTGGTCCAAAAACCACTTTTGTTTATCCATTGATAATTTCTTATGATTGCTACCCTAACTTATATTCTTTCTAAAACTACACTATTCTTGTACCTTTTGAATAATAAGTTAAACTGTTATTGCTATTGCGAAACATGTTATTGTTGCCTTTAAATGTTATTGTTATATGTGAATACAAATAGCTCTAGCTATGGTACCTTTAACCCTTTATGTAGAAGTCCTCGTGCCGATGCGAGTAATCATCGGAACCTATGCATATGGTCTTAACCCAATGGATAGGGGTAGTTTATCCACCTCAGTTAGAAAGGGGCGGTTCTAGCCACGGGGCCTGATAAGCTTCACGCCTTCTATGTGATAGGAGTTGGAATTTGGTATAAGGCCACCTCTCCTCTATGTGTTCAAGTGATAGAGCAATAGCCATCACTCTCTATGTGTTATAAGTGTGATTTATGCAAACTTGTTAAATTGATCCCTTGCTAAATTTCAACTTGATTCATGAATTTAAAATCATGAACTATGTGCATAAGTTATGAGTTTCCTTTTCAAAGGAATATGTGTTAATGTATGTGCTTTAATGTTTACTCATTGAGATCATCTATCTCACCCCTTTTTTCTTGTGTGTTTCCAAGTGAACAAATGTGAGGAGGCAAGGTGATGACTCAAGCATTCTACTTCACTTAGGGATTCCTTGTCAAAGTCATTAATAATACCATGCTATGAAGTGTTGTCATTAGATGCTCTAGGAATGTTTACTTTTGATGTTTATTTTGAGATGTTATTTATTAAGGTTTACAAGTGAATTATGAATATTATTTCCTTATGGATTATATGTGTAGTGTCTAATGACTATCTTCTGCAATTAAAGGTTTTCATATAAACTTTTAAATGAGTTATTGTCTAAGGTTTGGTACAATCCTAGGCATGATTTATTTATGTGTAAGTGGGTTCTACGGGCATGGGTGACCTTATGTCTCCCTATGTTCTAGGATTGTCATATCTCTAAAGTTGGGATGTGACAGGGCATGCCTAACTCAGAGAAAACTCTTCTTTCCAATCTCAGTGGCTAGTGATAGGTGATGACATCTACCTCCCCTCCCACTTAGGTGGTAGGGTTAGTGGTGTAATTATTATTCTTGTGATACCTTAAGCTAGAAGATTCATCTTTGATTTGTCCTGGTTAGATCAAATCCTCTATTTTGCTGATAGTGGCAATGAGAGCTTTAAAGTTAGGGAGGTACTGTGTTTGCAAATGAGTCTAGTACTAGGAGAGGATGTTCTTGACGATGATGTCAATTTGCTATACTTCGGATAGCCAATTCACCATTTGTGCTGTTTTGACCTCCACCTTGTAAGGAATACGGTGAAGGATTTCCTTTGCCTTTATTTAGTAGTCTCCAAGTCTCAACGAGTAACATCCACTTCAATAATATAATGGTATTGCTAAATAAAAGAATTGCAAATGTCATCCCATGTTTTCTTGTGGTTTTGGTTGAGATATAAAAGCCACTTGACAGCAGTACTGGTTAAAAAATGCTGGAATAACTGAGCAAGAAGCTTGTCATCCATACCAAAAGGTCTCATCACACCCACGTATATTTTAAGGTGGGATATAGGGCAAGTTGTGCCATTGAATTTGTCCATCATAGGCATTTTAAATTTTGAGGGTACCCGTGCATTTGGGAAAAGGGCTAAGGAATTGACATCTATCATGTCCTCATGTTTTTTGATATTCTTGATGGATAGTTCGATGGCTTTGAACTTCTCCATCAGTTTCTTGGCTTTGGGGAAGCTAAAGAAGTCTCCACTTTGAAAAAGGATTTGTAATGGGAGTAGGAGCAGTAGCATTCACATCTAGTAGAAGAGAGATAGGGTCTCGGGAGCTTTCCTTTATTGGTGAGATTGATAATGGGAGGAGTAAAAGTGAGGGCATGGCTGGTTCTAGCTTTAGTGGAAATAGGTTAAGCAAGAGGAGGAGCTATAATGGTATTGTGAGGCCTCGCTCGAGCATCGGTTCCATTCGCTAAAGGGAATCAAAATGCTCATTTGGGAAAGAACTCACGAGGAAGCCCTCGGGCTTATCTTTGATAGATTTGAAAATTATTTTTAGGAGTCGCCACCTTAATTTATTTTTATTTGGGAAAATATAAGGAAAAAACCCATTTGACTCCAATTATTACCTAAAAGAAAAAAGGATCACTAGCCTTGAAGCCAAAGAGGATTACGGGACTAGGTTTTCAGTTTAATTTAACAAAATAAGTTTGGCCAAGTAATATAGAAGTGACTTAAAATATATTTCGTGAATAAATTAAAATGCATGAAAAATTTATAATATGCATGATCATTCAATCTACAAAGTTTATTCACAATTAGAATTCAGAATAAAAGAGAGTAAATATTAAAATGAAATCCAAACTTAGGGGATACCTCCTCTAGCCCTTATGGGTTCTAGGGAAGTCACACATTCCCCAAACTAAACCTAATAACTAAGTAAAAGAAAGCAAAATAAAAGTAAGTGAAGAAGGTGATAGGGGGAGAGTTGGTTAGTTTTAATTGGATTCGATGCCTGAACCAAGCATGCCTAAGTATCCCCTTGAATAGAAATCAGAACCCATGTAGTTCTCCCTTTTTGCAAAGGGGTTAGTTTAGCCTAGCCACTTTATCATGTTTTGATTGATTGATTAAAAGAGGGTTGAATTAATTAATTAATTCAATTGATTACTAAGTTGATTAGCTAGCAACCTGGATGAATCAATTTAATTAACTAACTAAAAGAGGCAAAGAAACTAAAAGAAAATTAAAGGAAAAGAGAGCTTACCTCGGACGACGAGTGGCAGTTGGCTTTGGATGGGCGGCGGCGGCTGGTGTTGGATGGCGGGCAGTAGCTAGCCTTAGGTGGGGGATGGCTAGCCTCAGACAACAGGCGATGGCTAGCCTTAGGTAGTAGGCGGCAGCTAGCTTTGGGCGGCAGACACGAGCCTTGGGCAAGAGACTTGCCTCGAACAGGCGGGCGGCGAAAAGCCTTAAATTAGTCGGGTAGGAATCAAGGAGAAACCTCCCAACTCGCTTTGCTAAGCAAGGAGCAAATAAAAAGAATTTTGCTTGAAGTAATGCTTTCAAGCTCTAGAAATTGGTGTTTTGAAGTGTGGGGAGGTCCTTTATATATAAGAGGAGGTTTGAAGCATAGGAAACACAAAATTCCAATGTGGGATTACGAAAAATTAAATTTTCACTGGAGTTGCTGCAGAGCCTTTGCAGTGCCGTATAGATCTTTGTGGCAGTGCCCACAACCCTTTGCGGTTCTGCAGAGGGCTTTGTAGCAGTGTCGCAGAGCTTTGCGGCAATAGGCCCCGCTTTCGCCGATTTTCGCCCGTTCTTGCTTGTTTCTCATCCGTTTTACATGATTCCAGTTGCGTTATACTCGTTACTCAGTCTTGAATGATTTGAAAGGGTTAAATGTCAAAAAAAAATTGATTTTCCCATTTTGAGAGTTTTTGACTTTTGAAGGTTTGTTTACAGAGCCTAAGTGCTTTTATGGTTCAAACACATACTGGAAGGTGCAAAATTAAGGGTTCACAGGTATTGGTCATTTCTTTGACTTCATTAATGATGGATTGGTATTGGGAGTTGAAAGCATTAGTGAAGGTGGCAGACTAGGCATTAAGAACAATGGTGGAAGTGTTGGCTTGGGTCTTAAGGGTGATTGTGAGTATGACTTAGAAAGTCTCCTCTTTTTTCTTAAGAAGGTTGGTGAAAAAAGTGCTCATCGCATCTTGGTTGAAATGGCTAGATGTGTTGGCCATCGGTGCCTTTAAAATAAAAATAGATAGAAAAATGTGTAAGAATATAGAATTGGGAAGAGAAAAGAATATGAATGTAATGGTATGTTGGGAAAAGGATTCACTCCATATGGTTGGTCATAGATTTAAAGGTTAACAGGTTGAGTGTATAAGGTTACTGTGTTTTGGATGACAAACCCTCGGTTTAGGTCTTTGAGGCATTTTAGGGTTTACCTTATTGAGTGTCTTATGTTATGTATGCATGATCATGACGTAATGCATGCCAAAAAAGATTTCATGAACATGTGTGGAAGAATATCAATTATTATGATACATAGAACCAAAGGTCAAACCTAAGGCAATTGTATGCACAAGGGTGAAAGGGTCGCTCGGTTTATGGCCTCCGTCCCTTTAGAGCATCAATATACATAATCACATGCACAAAGGTGAAAGGGTCATGCAGGGTGGAATGCTTTTACTGTCTTCCAATATACTAAGAGAAAGTTATCGAGGTAATGCTATTCATCAGCCAAAAGTTTTCCTAAAACTAAGGTTAGGCAATGAGCTTTTATTATGTAAAGTGATATTTGAAAGTCAAATTATACTTAATGAACCAAATGAAGATTATTTTGGAAAAATTTCCCTTAACTAAATAGTAATCCTCTTATTTGCTTTCCTTTTTTATTAAAAGTGGCAATCAATCCCTAGTGGAGTTGCCAACTATCAAAGCTCGCTCAAGCATTCGCCCGATCTGTTAGAGGGAATCAAAATGCTTATTTGGACGGAATCCCTAGGTTCAGATTGGTTGATCTTGAAAATGGTTTTAGGAGTTACCACCTTAATTTTATTTAATTGGAAAAATATAAAGGAAAAAACCCAAATTGACTCTAATTCATTACTCTTTGATTAATTTAATCAAGGATAAAATCACTAGTCTCAAGCCAAGTTGAGTTCAGGGACCAAATTTTTTGTTTTAAATAATCTTAATTTGGCTTTTAAGTTTAATTTGACATTGAAAATTAATTTCACCAATGGCATTTATAAGATGATAATTATAAACGAAATGCATAAACATGGCATAATATAGATGCACAGGAAAATTAAAGAGCGAATAAAGTAAATCATCCATAAATTTAGAAGAGTATTCCTTCTAGTCTTTATGGATTCTAGGGAACCACATAGTCTTTTCTTAATTCCAAAAAGAAATAAATAATTGATTATAATTGAAAGCAAAAGAAAAATGGAATTAATTTTTGGATTCAATTTGTGGTTTGGATTTAAATTTTAAACTTGTCTACGTACCCCATTGAATGAGGATAAAACTTCACATAATTCATTCCATGATTAAATGGAGGGTTGGGGGTTGATTAGATTGATTAAATTGATTTTGGTTTGGGTGCTTTCAGTGTAAGGGGAAAAAAGGCTATACCTTTGCTTTTGGCTAGTGGAGGGTTTTGTTAGACTAAAATTTAGTTTTATTGATACTAGAGGATTAGATTGATTGAGAGATTAATTAATTAATTAATTAAAAAGATTAATTAACTAATTAATGGATGATAAAATGGATGGGTTGATTAATTAGTTAATTAAAAGGATGAATTAATTAATTAAGGTGATGGGTAGATTGATAAAAAAAATATTAATTTTAATTTTGAAAAGTGATTAATTAATTAATTGATTTAGTGATTAATTTTAAAAAGGCTTAGTTAATTTAAAGAATTAATTAACTTAGATTTAGGATGGAGTAATTAATTAATTAAAAAAATTAATTAATTAATTAAAAAAAGTAGTTGGAGGGAGAAGAAGAAGAGAAAGTTCATGGATAGTCTATCATCACAAATTTTGGGGTCAAGAAAAATGGTGGATTTGAAGGCCTATTTATAGGCAAAGGAGAGGTAAAAAATTACCAAAAGGGTATGGCTGCAAAGGGGTGAAAATTGGGCTGAAAAAGGATATTTTCAAAATTTTGTAGAATAAAAGGGTGGATCAGCTGATAGGCTGGTCGATGAATTCAGGGCCGACACATGCATCAGGCTTTTCGGCAAAATCCATTAGGTAGCCGGTGACACTCTGCCGGGCACATCGAAGAATCCGGTAAAGGTGGCTAGCAGATCCACTAGCTCTCCCAATGAATTCTACAGGTTTTTTTTTTCGTTTTTCACGATTTTGGATCAGTTTTTGGAGCTTTTCGATTTCAAAAAAATAACCGATCATTGTTAATAGGGTCAGAATTAATTTTAGAATACAAAGATGGTCAGTCTAAGAAGGATTCTAGTCAATTTTAGAAAAATGATATTTGGTTTAGGGAGTTTGTTATGAGTCAAAAAAAAAAGTACCAATGTTTAAAAATTAAGTATCCTTATACTAATATGACTGAAAGCCTAATTTTTGCTTTGGGGGCACTGCCTTCTTGACCCTCCTACCCACTAATCGGTTGGCAAGATTGTCATGCTAGCTCTGCATAGCGCATTAAACTTAGCAAGTGTTAGGTTGCGATTGAATGATGAGGGTGCAAAATTAAGGGTTGACACCATCATGAAATTTATTTTTCCTGCCATGATAAAAACTTATCTTTCTACAATTTATTTTTCTACCATGATGAAATTTATTTTTTCTACCATGATGAAAATTTATTTTTTTCCTGCTATGATGAAATTTATTTTTTCTGCCATGATAAAAATTTATCTTTCTCCAATTTACTTTTTCAATGTCATGATGAAATTTATTTTTCCTGCCATGATGAAATTTACTTTTTCTTTACATGTTGAAAATTTATTTTTTTGCAATTTATTCTTCTTGCCATGATGAAAATTTATTTTTTTGCAATTTATTTTTCTGCCATGATGAAAATTTATCTTTCTTCAATATACCTTTTTTTTTGCCATGATGAAATTTATTCTTCTTGCCATGATGAAAATTTATCTTTCTGCAATTTGTTTTGTCCCTCCATTGTAAAATTTACTTTTCACTGCCATAATGAAATTTACTTTTGTAAGAACCCACACCCACCCTAAGAATTTTCGTGACAATTTGCTTAACTTATAACTATTAAGACTAAATGTATACTTTTACAAAAATTCATGTTTGATGTGATTCATGAGTATGTGGCATGTTAAATTAATTTTAATATGCCTAATATGAATTATTAGTGTGAAACAAATGATTTTAGCATGAAAAATTTTATTTTTTTCATAAAATGAATTTTAGGCAAAAAGATGATTTTTAAGCATAAAATAATTTTATGAGTATTTTTAAAATATTTTTAAATAAATGTTTTGGGGGAAATTTTAATGAAAATAATAAGAAAAATATTTTATTTTTAATTACCCATAATCAGCCCCTAAATTAAATAAAAAACCTAAATACCTAAAAGCCCACTACACTAAAACACTTATAACCTAGCTCATTAAGGGTAATCTTGGAAATTACCCAAAACCCTACATATAAATTTAAGAAATTTGGCCAGCCCATGAATTCTAGTAGCCACCCTCTATTATTTCATTTTTTTGGTAGAAAAATTCTCTTAAATTTATTCTCTCTACCAAAATTCACAAAACACCTTCAATCTTTGCGATTTCTTGACCGTATTCATAAGTTTTCTTTCCTTTCAATTTCTTATTTGATTTCTATGAAATAAATTATGAGAAAATTATTTTGAACTAGGTATTTACTGATTTCAATAGATTTAAATTAGTTTGGGTGAATTTTTGATAGAGAAATTAATTTCTCTACTGAAAACACCAACCTTCCTATGTAATTTCTCCAAAGGTGAATCTTGTAACTAAAAATTAAAATTTTCATGCATAAACTCAATAAAGGGGGGGGGGGGGGGGGGGGGTGGGCGTGATTTCTATATCATTGAATTCTAAATTGATTTTTGATGTGTTTAGATGAAAAATATTGGATTAAATCATATTTCTGTATATTACTATAATGATCGAAAAGTTTCAGAAAACAAGAAAATTCAAGGTTTTCATCCTAGAACTTGAAAGTTAGAAAATTTCATGGTTTTATATAGATATGGCTGCCGATTTGTGTATGGTGGAATTCTAAATTGATATTTGTTATGTTTGGATGAGAAATAATGATTTAATTCATGTGTTTATATATTACTGTAATGAACGAAAAGCGCAGAAAGCATGAAAACTCATGATTTTCACCCTAAACCTTAAAACTTGTAATTTTCATGCATAATTATGATCTATGGTTGCCGATTCATACATGTAGATGTTCAAAACTGATATTTTTTGTGATTAAATGAAAAATAATGGTTTAAAACACTAGTTTATATATTATTGTAATGACCGAAAAATACCAAAAACAAGAAAGGTTCATGGTTTTCACCTAATACCTAAAAGTTAGAAAATTTTCATGCATATGAATCTATATGGGTGTTGATTCCTACATGTTCATGTTCTAAAATGATTTTTGTTTTGATTACATGAAAAATCTTGGTTTAAACCATGTTTTTGCATATTACTATAATGAATGGAAAGTGCGAAAAGTAAGAAAAATGCATGTTTTCCTTGAATAGAGCGTTCGACCAATGTAATGATTTTTATCCCAATGTCTATAATTTTTATATGTTATATTTTAATGATTATTGACATGTATATATGAATGGTAAATGATTAAATTGCATCTTGATTGAAGGAATGACTCTAGACAAGCCTAAAGGCAACTTGGTATACTTAGGATATCTTAACTCTATGTTGTGATTAATATGTGAGTAATATGGAAATAGGTTTTATGATGAGTTAATAATAAATTAATGATCTTGCATTGTTGAAGGGATTGATTGTATGAATTGATCATAAGAGACAGGCATGACACTTGAAGGGTTATTGTTAAGTTGATATATATGGAGGTTTTAAATATATTGATTTTGAGATCGCGACATATTTTGTTTGACTTGAGAAAAGTATTGGTATGATTTATAATGTGTTTTCATGTGAGCTTAGGAAGGCTAAATGGGTAAGACTTTTAATGTCAACATGTTATGTGTAAGTGATGAGTGCACTTATATGTGCAACTCTAAGTGTATGTGAATGTTATATGTGCATGGGGTAGTTATGGGATAGGATAGCATCATGATTAAATAAATACTAAGTATTGAATTAAATATTATGTTAGAACTTGAGGAGTTTTAGAGGTTTAAGAGCTACGAGTACTATGAGCGACGGAACCATCGGGTGAGTAAACATTGTGTTCATGCTATAAGTGTGAGTAAACATTATGCTATTTTTACAAGTACAAGCTATCATGGTTGTGTTATGAGAACCTTTGAGACTTCTTGAAACCCAAGTTCACTTGATTATAATTTGATTATATGATTTCTTTGTTAAACTTGGTTTGCTAAAGGATTATCTAATGATAATTCCTTTGTGACTATTACCCTAACTTATATTCTTTCCGGAACTACACTATTCTTGTATCTTTTATTCAAAATGTTAAATTGCTATTGCTATTAGGATATATGTTATTGTTGCCTTAAATGTTATTGTTATATGTGATTACCATTAGCTCTTGCTATGGTACCTTTAACCCTTTTTTATGTAGAAATCCTCGTATCGATGTGAGTAATTGTCGGCTATGTGCTCCTCGTACTGATGGGAGTAATCATCGGCTATGTCTTCTCGTACCGATGCATGTAATCATTGGCTATGTGTTCGAGTGATTATGGCAATAGCCTTCACTCTATGTGTTCTTATGGTAGCAACCTTCACTCTATGTGTTATGTGTTATAAGTGTGATTTTTGTGAAGTTTTCTAAATTGCAAACTATGAATCATAAATTATAAGTTATGAGTTATGAGCCCTTTCTAAGGGATATGTGTTATTGTATAAGCCCTATTGTTTACTCATTGAGATCATCTATCTCATCCCTTCTTCCTTGTATGGTTCTAGGTGAGTAGTATGAGAAGGCAAGGTAATGGCTCAAGCCCCCTACCTCACTTGGGAAATTCCTTGTCCAAGTCTTTAATAATACTAAGCTATGAAGGGTTGTTGTTAGATACTTTGGGAATATTTATTTTTGATGTTTATTTTAAGATGTTATTTATTAAGGTTTCAACTGGATTATGAATATTAATTTCTTATGGATTATATGTGAAGTATCTAATTTTTATCTTCTGCAATTAAAGGTTTTCATATAAATGTTTTAAAATGAGTTATTGTATAAGGTTTGGTACGATCCTAGGCAGTATTTGTATAAGTGAGTTCTACGGGCGTGGGTGACCTCATGTCTCTCTATGTTCTATGATCATTATATCTCTAAAATTAGGATGTGAAAAAAAGTTGGTATTAGAGAAAAGTATTGGTATGATTTATAATATGTTTTCATGTGAGCCTAGGATGGCTAAATGGGCAAGACTTTTAAAGTCAATATGTTATGTGCAAGTGATGAGTGCACTATATGTGTAACTCTAAGTGTATATGAATGTTATATGTGCATGGGGTAGTTAAGAGATAGGATAGCATCATGATTAAATAAATACTAAGTATTAAATTAAATATTATATTAGAGCTTGAGGAGTTTTAGAGATTCAAGGGCTACGAGTACTAGGAATGAAGGAATCATCAGGTGAGTAAACACTATGTTCGTGCTACAAGTGTGAGTAAACATTATGCTATTATTATAAGTACAAGCTATCATGATTGTGTTATGGGAACCTTTGAGATTTCTTGAAACCTAAGTTCACTTCATTTTAAATTTGATTATATGATTTCTTTATTAAACTTGGGTTGCCAATGGATAATTGGTCCAAAAACCATTTTTGTTTATCCAATGATAATTCCTTTGTGATTATTGCCCTAACTATATTCTTTTTAGAACTACACTATTCTTGCATCTTTTATTCAAAATGTTAAAATTCTATTGCTATTGGATACATGTTATTGTTGCCTTAAATGTTATTGTTATATGTGATTACCATTAGCTCTTGCTATGGTACCTTTAACCCTTTTTATGCAGAAATCCTCATACTAATACGGGTAATCATTGGCTATGTGCTCCTCGTACCGATGCGAGTAATCATCGGCTATGTGCTCCTCATAATGTAATCATTGGCTATGTGTTTGAGTGATTATGTCAATAGCCTTCACTCTATGTGTTTGAGTGATTATGGCAGCAGCCTTCACCCCATGTGTTATGTGTTATAATTGTGATTTTTGTGAACTTTTCTAAATTGCAAACTATGAATCATGAATTATAAGTTATGAGCTATGAGCCCTTTTTAAAGGATATGTGTTATTGTATAAGCCCTATTATTTACTCATTGAGATCATCTATCTCATCCCTTCTTCCTTGTGTGGTTTTAGGTGAGCAATATGAGGAGGCAAGGTGATGGCTCAAGCATCCTACATCGCTTGGGAAATTCTTTGTCCAAGTCTTTAATAATACTATACCATGAAGGGTTGTCATTTGATGCTCCGGGAATATTTATTTTTGATGTTTATTTTAAGATGTTATTTATTAGGGTTTCAACTAGATTATGAATATTAATTTCTTATGAATTGTATATGAAGAATCTAATTTTTGTCTTCTGCAACTAAAGGTTTTCATATAAATGTTTTAAAATGAGTCATTGTATAAGGTTTGATATGATCCTAGGCAGTATTTGTATAAGTATAAGTGGGTTCTACGGGCGTGAGTAACCTTATGTCTCCTCATATTCTAGGACTGTCATATCTCTAAAATCTCCATGCAAATTGATTGATTTATATAATTTTCTATAATTTAAATTCTCTTACAAAAATGATAAAAATAATAATCATTGGTTAAAATACTTGTCTCTTTTTTTTTTTTATTTGTTTTTTGAATATGAATTGAAAGTTTCACCTTTTTTATTCAGAAAACTTATAAAGACGGGCAATTGTAGACACTGTATTTTGACCAATAAATTTCTAAATTTTTAAGTTTTTACTAAATTTATTGAGTATTTTTAATTTTAACCAATTTTTATAATTTTTAAGTTTTTCTTTAATTTTTATCTTAAAATAGAATTTTACTTTTATGTATTTTTCAATTTTACTTTAATATTAGTTTTAGAAAGTAAAATTATATATTTTTTTAAAAAATAAAATGCTAAAATTATCCTTTAAAAATATTTAATCTAAAAATTATTTTTTTTAATTAAAGGAATTATTTTATTATTGTCATCTTTTTAATACTTGAAAGAAGGAAGGAAAAAGAAATAATAAAAAGAAAAATTAAAAAAAATGAAATGATAAAAAGGTCAAAGCGCATAAAGCCCTCGAGCCCACTCTTCTCTCAATATCTCCATCTCTCAATCACATAGAGCCTACACACACACACACACACACGCAAAACCTCACATAATGTTTGCTCTCTCCCTCATCTAAAAACACACAAAAACCTTTCCTCTAATCTCTCTCTCTTATAAGGCTAAAACTTACTCCTTGACCAGCATTGTCTCTCAACTTCGACGCTCACCATCCTTTCTCCCTTCAATCTCCATCAATCCCTACATAAAACCCACTCCCTGACCCGATCTGATCTCTTTCAAACATAGACCTCTCATCCTCTCTCCCATGACCCAAAAGATTCCCAGGCACCCTTACTCAACATAAAATCTGTCTTTGAACGAAAAAACTCCCCTCTATCAAGATCCCTCTCCTCTTATCAAGCTCGTGCACACTGTTAATCTCAACATCGACTCAACTCTGATATCTCAAAACCCATTTATAATATAAAAACTCTTATTGAAAACCCATTCACCATATAGCTCTCTCTCCCTCATCTCTTGCCATTTGACTCACACAAAAATCCACCTGAAACACCCATAAAAACCCACTTGAAATTGCGATAGCGATTCTTGTTCTCATTATTGTGTTTGCTCTTAAAAGAGGTTTGGTATTGTATTTTAGGTTGACTTCTCTGGATATTTTGCTAGATTAATTTGGGTTTGGTCCTTTTAGTGGTGGATTAGATCATCTTTTATTAGGAATTTTGCATCGGTGTGTAATTAAATGGGTTTGGCTTTTTGTTATTTTTGGTGATTTACAATTTGGCTAAATCTCTCTATTTATGTTTGTCTACTTTTGTTTTATTTTTTTTGGTTATTATAGTGATTTGTGATCAAGTCTGGTTGTTGTTCTTTCTTTGGATGATATTGAACCAGCTTTATTATAGGCAACTATAGATTCTGTAGTGAAGTCAGTTAGGGAAATGAAATCTATTTAGGTTTGTTTGATTTTGTTTTGATTTTTAGTTTGTGTTGTTTGGATTATAGGTTTATTGTAGTCTATCTTTGTTATATTTGTTTATTCTTAGCTAATTTTTTTACGTTTATGTTTTTTTTTAAGCATCTTTAAATTAGAGTGTTATTATTGTTTCTTATTATGGGGTTGAAAAAAAAGCGATTAAGTCTTGTTTATTTTGCAAGAACCAGTTTAGTTCTTCTAGAAGTAGCAGTGCATATGTGCAACAAGCACAAGGTACGATCGAGGGGTTTGAACGCATGGACTGCCTTTGGGAATATAGGGCTCTAGTGAGTTGGCCAATGCTTTGTTGAAGCTGACTTGTTGAGTAGTCATGGCTTTGTTAAATTTGGTTTATTGGCTGACTAAAACATTATTGAAATTAGCTTATTGAGCATCAAAGGTGGAGGTGAGTATGGCTTGAAAATTTTCCTCTTGCCTTTTGAAGGGATGTTGAAAAATGCATTCATAGTGTCTGGATCGAAAGAGTGGGCCACCAGTACCTTTAAGGAAAAAACAAAGGAAAGGGTAAATGTATGAGAAATGCATTAAAAAGTGATGAAAGAATGGGTTAGTATGCAAATTTTGAGGAAAAAAAGACTTCCTAAGGTGTTTTGGGCTTAAGGTGTTTGGGATAATGATTGTTCATTGGGCTAAAGGTATTAGGCAATGAGGATTGGATCTTTAGGTGGGGGGTCAAAAGGTTTTGGCCTTTAAGAATTAGGTTTTAGATTGGAGGCCAAAATGTTTTGGGCTTGAAGATTAGATTTTTGGTTAGGGACCAAACGGTTTTGGGCTTAATGAAGGGTTGATATCTTAGAGTGCAAAGGTATCAGTGTTTGGATTTTAGGGTCTTAGTCCAAAAGGTCTTAGGCCTAAGGTGGGGATGAGAGAGATGAGGCACAAAAGGTTTTAGGCACAAGGTAATGGTAGGCCAATGCTTTGGGCTTAAGGTAGGTGAGGTGCCAAGGTTTTGGGCTTAAAGGATGTGAGATGCCAATGGTTTTAAGCTTAAGAGAGGTGATGAGACAAAAGTCTTGGGCCAAAAAGTTTTTTTTTTTTTAATGGAGGTTGATTCTCCACTTGGTTTAAGGCATAATCTATACTCAAGGCTCTTAGTCTTATTTATATGTATGCATGGTTATGTTACAATGTATGCCAAAAAGGTTCCATGAATGTGCACAAAGATCTTGATTATTATGGTCATGGAATTTAAGTTCAAACTCTAGGATAACTATATGCACAAAGGTAAATTCTGGCTTGGTTAAAGGTTTTCGTCCCACTAGAGCATCGATATACCTAACCACATATGAGGCAAGGAGCCTCATGTGGGTCCAACAATACTGATGGCTCGTTACACTGTCGAAATGATCAGGGAGTCATCACGGGATGGAATGCTTTCACTATCTTCTAATATACTCAAAAAGAGTTGTCGAGCAAATGCTACTTGCAATCTAAAAGTCTACCTAAAGCTAAGATTAGATAAAGAGTCTTTATTATGCAAAGTGATGCATGAAAATTAAATTATACTTAATAAGTAAAATGAAGATTATTTTGGAAAATGTTTTCTTAACCAAATAGTATTCCTCTTATTTGCTTTCCTTTTATTTTAAAAGGTGGAAACCAATCCCTAGCGGAGTCACCAACTATGAGACCTTGCCTGAATGCCCCTCCCTTGCTTGGAAAAAATTACCTTAAGGAAAGGCAAACTGTTTTTAACAAGGTCATGGAATAAGTTTCAGTGTTCACGATTGGAATGGCTATTGTTCAGAAAATTGATTTATAATTTTTGAAAAGTGATTTCAGGAGTCGACACCCTAATTTATTTTTTAAAATGGAAAAATTGAGGAAAAACCCAATTTGTGACTCCAATTCATTAAGTTTGCATATAATTTACTTGAGGATAAAAATTATTAGTCTTCGAACCAAAGTGAGCTTGGAAACTTGATTTTTGGTTTTAAATAATTGCAATTTAGCTCTTAAGTTTAATTTGACTTAGAAAAATTGATTTCATGGATGATATTTATAAGATGGCAAATAATTAAATATATGAACATGGCTTAGTATGAACGTATGGTGCATGAAAAATTAATAGAACAATTAAAATAAACATCTACAAATTAAGAAGAGTATTTCCTCTAACCTTTATGGATTTCAGGAGACCACATAATCGCCCCTTAATTCCAAACTAATTACATAAATTAATTAAAGTTGGAATGTCTTCTCTAGCCATTTTGAGATTCTAAGAACACCACAAACTTCCCTTATAAATATCATTGAAAATAAATATTTATAATTGAAAATAAATGGAAAATGAAATTAATTTGAAATTGGATTTGAGGTTTGGATTTAAATTCCAAACTTGCCTATGTATTCCATTGAATGAGGATCAAAATCCACATAGTTCATGCAATGATTAAGTGGATGGTTTACAGATTGATCAAATTAATTTTGGTTTGAGTTTGGATTGATGAGGAAAAGGCTATACCTTTGCTCGAGTTGGGCGAAGGGTTTTGTGGGAGCGAAATTCAGTTTTATTGATACTAAAAAGCAAGGATCCTTCTCAAGGAGAAAGGATCATAATAGATGGTTTGATTGATGAATTATTTAATTAATTAAAATGATTAATTAACTAATTAAGTGGGGTGAGTGAAGTGATTAATTAATTAAAAAAATTAATTAATTAATAGGATGATTAAGTGGATGGATTAATCAATTAAAATAATTAATTAATTTATTGGATTGGATGGGTGGATTAAAAAAGATTAATTTGATTTTGAAAAAAGTGATCAATTAATTAATTAAAAGGATTAATTAATTAATTAATTGAGTGATTAATTTTAAAAAGATGACTAGTTAATGAAAAGGATTAATTAACTTAGATTAAAGTGAAGTTATTAATTAATTAAAAGAATTAATTAATTAATTTAGAGAGTGATTGGAGGGAGAAGAAAAAGAGAAAACTTCTAAATAGCCTATCAACACAAGCTTTGGGATGGATAGAAATAGAGGAATAGAGAGCCTATTTATAGGCAAATAGGGTGAGGGATAGTTTAAGAAAATGAAAAGGATATTACAAAAAGGGTAGGGCAGAAAAGGTGTTGACAATTAGGCTGAGAAAGGCAATTTCAGAAATTTTTTGCGCATGAGAGAACCAGCCGCCAGAGTGCCTGGCGGATCCACCAGGCGAGCGGATTCACGAAAGGTAGCCAACGGATTAGTCAACCCTCTTGGCAGTTGACACGTGGCAGTCCTCTCTTTTTTTTTAGTGATTGGTTATTGGTTTGTATTGAAAATTAGGTATATGGTAGCAATTACTTGAAAGCTAAAATTTTCTTTTGGAGGTGCTGCCCTTGAACCCCCTATTAACCGGCTAGTAGAAGTGCCATACTAGCTCTGCATAGTGCAATAAACTCAACAGGTGTTAAGCTGCAGTTGGATAATAAGGGTGCAAAATTGAGGGTTCACAATATGGCATTTGAAGAACTTTTTTTTTTTTGAGAAAAAGAAGCTTATCGATTCTAATTTGATAGTCAAATACAATTTTCTCATTTTTTTTCCCATTGTAAAATGTTCTATAAATGATACAACTTTGTGAAAGAGTAATTTTAGATTAATTGGGATTTTTTTTACTTTTCTTTTGTGAGTCTATGCTTTTCAACATTCTAGTCAAGTCTTTGCAAAAAACTATCTTCTTTGTGGGCTAAAAATAGTAAATTAGCTTTTTCTTAGTCAAGTTATAACTTTCAACCATGTGAATTAGGATTGAGATGAGGAAAAAAAAAATACACATGGCTATGAAGTCATATTCTTGCCCGTGAATGAATTGTGATTTGTAAAAAAATTATAATTGTTATGCTAGAACCTAAGGATTGTAACCCCTTAAGGCCTTAATTAAAATTATAAACATCTAGATCCATATGACCTCTTAATTTTTTTTTTTTTGAATAGAGGATTACATTTCATAAAATGTAAGTTTACAAACAAGAGATCTAAAGGTGCACTCACCATCAATAATTGAAGTTGTATTATGTAGGTTTGTGAGGTTTGCTAGTTTTTCCATGTTTCGAGCTTCTCTAACTCCATATGAGTAACCTCTTTGTGTTTCATCCAGCTTTAACCTTTCCTTATTTTTACTCTCTTCCATTTATTACTTTTTGTCTCTTCTTGTTGGTTTTTTCTCATTTACTCTCTTTGTTGGTATGAGGTGTTAAGTCTCTTTGTGCTCAAGTTATCTACTATGTCACCATTATGCAGATGAAAGCAAGAGAAGTTAAGGTGGATGATATTTAAACCTTAATAGATAAAATAAAGCGGTTGCACTCTAGGGAGCATATCCTATCTCTTGCCTCAGGATCCAAAGGGTGGGTTGCTCATAACAAGTTTATCACAACTGGGAAAGCACTATCTTGGAGAAATATAAGTCCTTCAACTGTTAAGGCAGTCTTTTACAAGTCTTGGAAGCTTATCATTAAAGAGAAAAAAGAAGATACGAACTTGTTTATATTTAAGTTTCACAATAAGGAAGATAAATAGAAAGTCTTAAGGGTGCTCCATGGTTAGCAGACCACGACCTCATTGTTCTACAAGAATGGCCCCCAAATAAAATGATTTATTAGTTGGATTTCTCCCTTTCCCCATTTTGGGTTCAATTGCATGGCCTACCACCTGATCAAATTAATTGAGAAAATGCAGATAAAATAGGGAAGCTCTTTGTGGAGTTGCTGGATGTGGATGATTAAGAGCAAGGTTTTGTAGGCTTAAAGATTGTTATGAGAATTAAGGTGTTAGTGGATATCAAAGCACCTTTCCCCATTGACTTTTGGAATAGGAAAGATAATGATGAGCTTAATTAGATCAAATTTAGGTATGTGTAACAATCCACACCCCACCCTAGGAGTTTTCATGATCAATTACTGGAATTTAGACTTATTATATCTAAGTAAGTCCTTTTATGAAATTTATGAGTTATGTGATTGATGAGTATGTGGCATATTAGATTAGTTTTAATATGTATAATATGAATTATTATGGTAAAATAAGTGATTTATATGAAATGCATAAGCATAAAAATACTTATTTCACATAAATTGAATTTCCATGCACAAAGCGATTTTTAAGTATAAAATAATTTTTATGAATATTTTTAAATAAATATTTTGGGGGGAAGTTTTAATGAAAATAATAAGAAAAATATTTTATTTTTAATTACCTATAATCAATCTATAAATTACATAAAAGTCTCAATTTCCCAAGAGCCCACTACTCTAAAACACTCCTCACCTAGCTCATTAAGGGTAAACCTAGAAATGTCACCCAAAATCCTAATATATAAGCAAAAATTCAGCCAGCCCTTGTTAGATAGCCACCATTCTGTTATCCTTCAGTATTTTTATAGAAAAATTCTCTAAAAAATAATCTCTTAGCTGAAATTCACAAAATACCTTCAAACCTTGCAATTTCGCGACCGTTTCGTAAGTTTTTCCTTTCCTTTCAATTTGCTATTTGATTTTTATGAAAATAATTATGAGAAAATTATTTTGAACTGAATATTTACTGATTTTCATTGATTAAATTTGGCCTAGGTGAATTCTTGGGAGAGAAATCAATTTTTCTACTGAAAACACAAACCTCTCTACTCGATTTCTCCAAAGGTGAATCCTACAATTAAAATTTTCATGCATAAACATTACAAGGGGGGTGATTTTTACATGCTTGAGTTATAAATGGATTTTTTATGTATTTAGATGAAAAATATTGAATTAAATCATATTTCTGCATATTACTGTAATGATTGAAAAGTTTCAGAAAATAAGAAAATTTATGATTTTCATCCTAGAACTTAAAAGTCGGAAAATTTCATGTGTACATGCAAGTATGGCTGCCAATTTATATATATTGGAATTCTAAATTGGTTTTTTTTCTTTTTTTTTTTTTAATGTTTGAGTGAAAAATAATGGTTTAAATCACGTGTTTACATATTACTGTAATGAATGAAAAGTACCGGAAACAAGAAAATTCATAGTTTTTCATCCTAAAATCTAAAGTTGGAAGATTTCATACATATGGACATGTATGGCTGCCGATTCATAGGGATTCATGTTCTAAAATGATTTTTGTTTTGATTACATGAAAAATCTTAGTTCAAACCATGTTTCTGCATATTACTGTAATAGATAAAAAGTGCAAAAAGTAAGAAAAATCAGGTTTTCTCTTTAATAGTGTATTCGGCCTTCATTGGGATTTTTATCCCAATGTATATAATTTTTATGTAATGCATTTTAATGATTATTGACATGTATGAATGAATGATAAATGGTTAAATTGTATATTGGTTGAAGGAATGACTCTGGATAAGGCTAGAGGCAATTTGGTATACTTAAGGTATCTTAACTTTGTGTTATGACTAAAATGTGAATGTGATTGGATAATATGGAAAAATAGGATTTATGATGAGTTAATAATGAATTAATGGTCTTAAATTGATGAAGAGATTGATTGAATGAATTGGTCATAAGATATAGGCATGACACTTGAAAGGCTATTGATAAGTTGACATGTATGGATGTGTTAAGTGTAATAAGATGATTGTTAAAGTGAATTAATATTAAGATCATGACATTGTGTTTGACTTGAGAAAAGTATTGGCATGAATTATAATGTGCTTTAATGGGAGCCTAAAAGGCTAAGTGTGCAAGACTTTTAAAGTCAACATGTTATGTGCAAGTGATGAGTGCACATCTATATACAACTCTAAGTGTATATGAATGTTATATGTGCATGAGGTAGTTATGGGATAGGATAGCATGATGATTAAATAAATGCTAAGGATTGAATTAAATATTATGTTTGAACTTGAGGAGTATTAAAGATTCAAGGGCTATGAGTGCTAGGAGCAAAGGAACCACAAGGTGAGTAAACATTATATTCATGTTATAAGTGCAAGTGATTTCGTTATGGGAATCTTTGAGACTCTTAAAACCTAAGTCTTTTCCTACTTTCAATTATAATTATATGATTTCTTTGTTGAGCTTGGGTTGCCAAAGGACAATTGGTCCAAAACTATTATTGTTTATTCCATGATAAGAAAGAACATTTGTGATTGTTACCTTACCTTACTTTCCTTCTGGAGCCACACTATTGTTTATCTTTTGTTCAATAAGCTAAACATCTATTGTTAATTTATTATATGTGATTGCATTCTTTAATGCCATTGTTACCTCTCCTTTATGTTGCGAGTGAGCAAGGCAGTAGCCTTCACTCTATATTCATATTATGAGTGGACAAGGCAGTAGCCTTTACTCTATATTTATGTCATGAATGGACAAGGCAGTAGCCTTCACTCTATATTTATGTTGTGAGTGGACAAGGTAGCAGCCTTCATTCTATATTTATGTTATGAGTGGACAAGGCAGTAGCCTTCATTCTATATTTATGTTACGAGTGGACAAGGTAGCAGCCTTCACTCTATATTTATATTATGAGCGGACAAGGCAGCAGCCTTTACTCTATATGTTACAAGTTATAAGTTTGATATCTATGAACCTTGTTAATTTGTAAACTAAGAACCATGATCTATGAACCCTTATAAAGGGATATGTGTTATTGTTCAAGTCTTATTGTTTACTCATTGAGATCATCTATCTCACTCATTTTTCCTTGTGCGGTTTTAGGTGAGCATTATGAGGGGGCAAGGTGATCACTCAAGCTACCTACTTTGCTTGGGAAATTTCCTTATCAAAGTTATAATAATATTATGCTATGATGAGTTCTTAGACACTCTAGGAGTTATTATGGGAATTTTATTTTAGAATATCATATTGGTGACTTTATTTGAAGTCATACTATTATTTTGTTATGGATTGTATTAAAGTATATTTTTAGCTTCCTCAACTTAAGTTTTTTCCTTTATAAAAGGTTTTATTAAGTAAATGTATGTTGTTCGATACAATCCTAGGCAATTTTTGCATAAGTATGAGTGGGTTCTATGGGCATTGGTGACCTTATATCTCCCCATATTCTAGGACCATCATATTTCTAAAATTGGGATGTGACAGTATGAAAAATTGCCTGATATTTGTTACCGGTGTTGGAAGTTAGGGCATACTATTAAATATTGTATGGATAAAGAAGAAGACCATTGTAAGGAGGCCTTGAAGTTGGTGCTTTCCAATATGGACCAAGAATCTAAGCTCCTTTTATAGGAGATAATGGCATTCGATATAAAATTGGTGTTGATCAGTTTATCCATGCCAAAGCTACTAGTTCCTCTTCTCATAGCCATGGTGAATTGATTCAACATTAGGGAGAAATTTCTAGTAAGGGAAAAGCCATTGTTCAACAAAGGTTAATGCATGAGACTCACACAATTCAGTTAGCGAGTGGAGTTCAAGCATACTATGGTTTGGTGAGTGATAGTAGTTGAAATAAGTGTTTGATATCCATTAATAGGTCTACTAAAATATCACCTAATGCTTCAGAGAAAAGGATGGCAGAAGATTTTTGTTAAGATTAGCTTCAGAAGAAGCCTTTACTTGAAGTATCATTAGAAGACCATAGAACAAATATTAATTCCTTGGGTACTTGCTATTTGGAGAATGATACCCATAGTTCAGATTAAACCATCAAGGAGTCCTCTTCAAGCCCAAAACCATTACCTAACACACATTTAAGCATGTCTAGTTGTGCTAGCTCATTTAACTCATCTAATGGAAAGCATAAAAGGAGTAAGAGGAAAGGGGTTGGGCTTCCTTTTAATCCTAATCAACATATTAAATTTTAAAATTCAGCTTAAGAGCATTCTTCCTCTTTTAACTAGAATCTGGTGCTAGGGGAATTTAGTGAAAATGCGACTGGGTACTTCTAATAAGAAGATGTAATTGGGGAGATAGACATTCAAAAAATTTTCCAAGTACCATCCAACTTGGATTAAAGATCACAAGATATGGATTAAAGATCTTGCGTAAAAGGCATTTTGGGATTCAGATAAAGGAATTGAAAGAAGATAAAGGTCAAAATGGAGATGGCAGCTTGGATACCAATATGGGGGATGAAGTTAATTACTCTCAATTATTCTATGGCACAGGTGGCTTACATAAAGCACTAGAGCACTATAAATCTCCTCATTTGGAACTACCAAGGGTTGGGATGACCCTTGATAGTGAGGGGTCTTCCAGACCTAATTGCTAAACATCATCCCAGATCGTATTCTTATCTTAAACAAAGAATACATCTATATACCTAGAAAAACTAAAGAGAAGATGTGGTTTTGATGAAGCTGTATATATAATGCCAATCAATTAATCAGGTGGCCTTTTGTTATGGGGGCAATCTTTCATTTCTATTGATTTTATTACTTTGGGTTAGAATTACATTGACACTCATTGCCAGAGAAAAGATAACAATAAGGCATGGTTCCATACTTTTATGTATGGGGGAACCAAGTGCATATCACAAGGATTTAATTCTCTCTAAATGGAATTAGTTTCAACATGTTGAAGAAGAGGCATAAGTGTGTTCTGGTAATTTCAATAAAATAACCAGTACTGTAGCCAAGTTTGGGGGTTTATTAATTTCTCATAAGCATTTGTAAAGGTTCAATGGACCCATTTTTACTAGGTATAATAAATGTATAAGGGAACCTAATGTTGCTAAGACACTTGACAGAGATGTTGCTAATGCATTTTAAAGAATAATTTTTTATTTAGCTCTAGTTCTCCTTAGTTAACTTGTTGGGTCCAACCATAGACTATTGATTTTGGTCTTAGGTCCTTTCCAAAGAAAGAAGTTTAAGGGATTCTTATTTGAATATAAGTGGATGGAGTTTCACGATTGGAATTCTATTTTCTAAAAAGCATAGGGTTGTACACAACAGCAAAATGAATCTCCTTTCATTCCAATAAAAAATGGAGAATTGTGTCAAATCCTTATCTAATTGGCATAAAAATGTTATTGGAAACACCAAATTCAAAATAGAAGAGCTTAAAGGGAGAATCGACAATCTTCACCAATATCAATTAAGTGAAGTAGATAAGGAGCTAGAGGCTTCTTGGTTGTGTGAATTAGATCAATTGTGGAAGATGGAGGAGATGTATTAGCTTTAGCACTCTAAAGTGCAATGGTTAAGAGAGGAAGGTAAAAATACTAGTTTTTTCATGCTACTACAATTCAACAGAAGTAATAAAACTTCATTATTAAACTGAAAGCGATGATGGCGTCTGGGTAGAAGGAGATCAAGAGATAAAGGCTTTGATTAATGATTTTTTCTTTAAGTTGTATACTTCAGAGGGTTCTTATAATATGGAAGAGGTCATAGCAAGTGTTCCGTCTGTGGTTCTAAGTACAGCTAATGAAGCTTTTCTAGCTCTAGTATCAGCGTATGAAATTTCAACAGTGGTGTTCAGTTTGGGAGGCTTAAAAGCTTTGGGTCTAAAATTCTTGTGTCTTTTATCAAAAAGGTTGGAAAGTTATTGGCTGTGAGATGATTCAAGCAGTTTCGAGTTTCTTCACAACCAGTGCCATGTAGAATGCACTAATCATACTAATATTGTCCTCATTCCAAAGGTGTCATACCCTACACAAGTATCCCATAATAGACCTATCTCTTTTTGCAATTTCATGTACAAAATGAACTAAAAAATTATTACTTCAAGACTTAAACCTTGGCGGAATAGCTAGTCAATGCCAATCAAGCTGCTTTCATCTCAAATAGAGCTATACATGACAATATTTTAATTGTCCATGAGCTGGTGCATAAACTCAAAACCTCCTTTGCTAAGAAGCTTCAAGAATGTGCAATTAAGTTGGATATGCTTAAAGCATACAATTGTGGTGTGGACCTTCTTATCTACTATCATGAAGAGGATGAGTTTCCATAAACAATTTCTATAGCTAGTTATGGAATGTGTATCTTCATTTACATACTCAATTCTAGGAAATGGAGTTCCATTTACTCTTTTCGGCCATCTAGTGAGCTTCATCAAGGTGACCCTTTATCATCGTTTCTCTTCTTATTTGTTTCAAATGCATTATCTTATATGCTAGACGATGCAGTGCGCATGAGGTACAAATGCTTTGGTTTGTTGGAATTATTTATTTTGTTGACAAAGCTTATATTTAAACATCCAACAATAGCATCTATTGGATTTCAAATTAAGAATGTTAATTATATGTTGTAAGAGCATGTTAAAGGCATGAAAAGTAATTGTATTTTGAAACATACTTAAAATCTTAAAGTAATTGTGTTAGTTTTCATTATAAACATATAATTGCTTTTTATTAAATTGGTATCGAGAATTAGCAAAGTAGTCTTGGTTTTTGCATGGGAATTGAATTAAAATAAATAAATAAATAAATAAATTGGGATATGTGGCTATTGCATAGTGGAAAAGATATACTTGATGGTTTTTTATGATCATTATGTTGTATATTTCTGATGAGATTTTATTTGACACTTGCTTCAGTAAATTTGAATCTTTATATATTGCACTATTCTTTTTTGTGGTGAATAGTTGCATTAATTTTAGACCATTCATTTATTTTCTGCTGATAAAATTTGAAAAATTAATAATGAAAGCATGTCTGTCTTCTATTTCTAGTAATTGCTAAATTTTAAATAGTTAACTTGTTTGAGTCATGTAATATGGCTTTTTAGTTTCATTGGCCATTGTTACTATCCCCAAAACATCTTTCTACTCAAATTTGGTAGTTAGAATTATCATAAATGTTGCATAATGGGCATAAGACAATTGTTTTATTATTTGTTTATTTATTTTAATTTATGACTAGCTTATTAGTGATCAGATTTATAAGTATTTGTAGTAAGTGCTGTGAATTTTGATTATCTTTATTTAAAGAAAAAGCTATGAATTTTGATTATTTTTATTTAAAGACAAATAAAGTATTTTTCTATGACTTAACATTTTGAAAATATATTATTATAAATGGTCAATTTAGCTAAATTTGAACTCATTGCTCTTGAATTTAATGTAAGTAATTATTTGACATGAGTTTTTGATGTTGTAATGCATTTACATGCTAACGAGCTGGATGAAACTATTAAGGAAGAAAATACAACATCAAAATAAAGCAAAAGCTATGATCCTACTGGATGAAACTATTAAGGAAGGAAATACAACATCAAAATAAAGCAAAAGCTATGATCCTACTTAGATCTTATTTAAATGAGAACTTAAAAGTTGAATATCTCACTGTTAAAGATCTTTGTCTTCTCTAGAAGAGTCTTAAAAATCGATATGATCACTTGAAAGATGTGGTACTACCATAATCTCAATATGATGGGCTAAATCTATGCCTAAAAGATTTTAAGTCTATTTTAGAATATAATTCGACCATATTTAGAATCACTTCACAACTAAAATTGTGTGGTGATAAAGTTACAAAATATGATATGCTACATGTTCCTACAGCAGTAGTTTAAAAAATGAAAATTTACAAATATTGTTTGTCTTATAGTGGTTGAAAAGAACAATTGCTAATGAGAAATCATCAAACAAGGCCCATTAGTACAACTACATTCCCTGAAGTTAATGCTATAAATCATTTAATAGATCATGAGAATTATGAAAGAATAACAACCCATATAGAGGATACAACTCAATTCAATATTAATGATTTTAAAGGAGTAATTGGGAAGGATTTTATATTTTTATTATTTTGTTGGATTTTTCTTTTAATGACTTTAAACTTTAATTGAATTATATTATGCATTATAATTTATGAGTTATTTCATTATTGTTTTATCCTTAGTAGTCATGCACAACATATTGTATTGAACCTATAGTTCAAGCATTGAACTTATAGTTCAATAATTAAACTTCGAATGTTTGGCATGACATGTCATTATGTACATCATACATACCCTCCTTTGAAATTTGTACATAGATGTGAGCCTAATATTTTTCATCTTTGAGTTTTTAGTTGTGCCATATATATATTAATATTACTATCTCAATGTGTGGAAATGGGTCCACATAAGAGACTAAGAATTTATATTAATGAGGCACATTTCTCAATATTAGGAAACGAAAAACACCTATAATGCTAAAAAAATATCAAGAAATTTCTTGAAAGGAAGAACCTTTAAGCAATTTTGATCCACTTATAAGTTAAAGTGAACTAGAAATTCAAAAAATAACACAATTTATAATAAATTGTAACTCAATTGCCAAATACATTTATAGATGATAAAAGAGTGACAAAGTCTCATATTGCAAATGCTAATACCCCAGCAAGGGTTGTGGTTCTAATTGCAAATAAAAAATAATCAAGCTCATTACAAACTAGAAACGAGGATAGTAAATTGGAATTAAAGATAAAAATCCATAGAAAAGAAAAGCAGTGTCACTAATTAAGAAAATCTCCTAAAGCGAAGCCTCTTGAAGAGGAAGATTTCAGTTAAAGAGCTACAGCTAATGATGAGACAAAGACTAAGATAATGGAACAATTAGATTCTCCAGATATAGTTTCTGGAGTTGATGATCAGATGAATGAAAATTACGAGGTCTTGATTAATTTTGTGATACAGTAACCTTTAATTTTGCACCTTTATAATCCAGCCACAGCTTGACACCAGCTATAAGTAGTGTGCTACGCAGAGTTGGTATTATGGTCCCGATTGCCAGTTAGCCGATAAGGGTCAAGAAGGCAATGCCCTATCAAAAAAATAGATTTCCTTAGTTTTACACCATTTAGTTTGCATTTGAACCTTTAAAACACCTAGGCTCGGTGAATAGACCTCCAAAAGCCGAAATTGCCAAAATCGACAAACTACAAAATGGAGCCCTTGAAACCAAAACCAATCCCTTTGACCTCTGAATCACCCTTAGATAATCCAAGATTGAATAATGATTATAACACAACTATAATCATGATAAATGAAGGAGAAATGGGCCAAAACGGGTCAAACAAGTCGAACTGGCATAAACCTTAACCGGGAGGCATGTACGGCATACCCCTAAGTTGGGCGGTAAGCAATGTATGCCTCCAACTTAGGTGGCATGCAATGCATGCCCCCAGGTTATGGTATGAATTGCATGCCATTAGCCAGAGTGGCACAGGCTCCATCCATTCTTTTTCTGTTTTGCCCTCAGTTTTTTCCTATAAATAAGGTTCACTCCTAGTCATTTAAGGGAGGAGGAGGGACAGACGGTTTTAGATATGAAAAAATCTCCAATTTCTATGCAAGATTCTTCTTATGAGATCCTGATCTAAGGTGGAGCTCAAATATGGTATAAGGCTTGCCCCGTTCATACAAAAAAAGTGCAAAACCAAGGTATAATTCCTTCTTTTGAGATTTTTTTAAATCAAATCTAGAATTCTCTCTTTTTCATCTTCCTTTAGATCTAAAATTGAGAAGATCTAATCTTATTAATTTTAAATCTAAACTTAATTAACAAATCAAATTACTTTTTTCCAAAAACCTCCCTCTTCATAAGAAAGAAGAACTGTGTGCGGTTGAATTCCTATTCAAAGGGATATGTAAGCATGCCAGTTTTTTAGGTATCAACTCTAAATTATTTTAGAAAATAAATTTTCCCTTTCTTTCATTTTTATGAGATTACTTCTATTTTATTTTCTGTTATGTATGATTGTGTTGTTTCTTTTTGATTTGTTAAATTTTTGCAATTAGTTGAGGAATGTGTACTTTTCCTAATACCCATAAGGGCTAGAGAAAAGATCCTTTATTTATTTATTTATTCCATAGTTTTGTAATAATTCATGAATATATTTTATCTTGTTTATTATTTTATAATTGTCATGCATTGCATGAATATATTTGCTCACGCATCATCTTTATTTCCATTTATGAAATTTATTTTAAGTTATTTTGTGTTAAAATTGCCAAACTAATCTTTTTTAAAGTAAATCGAAAATCTAGTCTCAGAATCCTCTTTAATTTCAAGGGTAGTGATCTTTTCCTTTAGACTATTAATCGGAGTCAATTTGGATTTTTCCCAAGTAAAAAAATAAAATTAAGGTGGGGACTCTTCAAAATCAACCTATCTAAACCCGAAGGTTTCATCGTGAGCTTGAACCCAAATGAGCATTTTGATCCCACTCAGTGGATTGGATTGGTGCTCGAGCAAGACCTTACAACTGGTGACTCCATGAGAGAGCACCTTCTTTTTAATAAAAGAAATAAGAGGACTACCAATTAGTTTAAATCAAAGTTTGGCACTTTTAATACAAAAATGGCTTTCATGCATCATTTGTATAGACTCCTTGCCTTTCAGTTTAGATTTCTTAGGAAAACAATGGATAGAAAGTAACATCGAGTGGGTAACCCTCTTTGGGTCTATTCGCCGATAGTGAAATCATCCACCGCGCAACAAATCCTTTGTTCTTTTCAAAGGTGTAATGAGCATGCACATACCGTTGGACCCATGCTATGCTCTTAGACTCACATGTGGTTAGGTATATCGTTGCTCTAGTGTGACAAATACCCTATATAAGCCACCCTTACCCTCTCATGTAATGAATCTAGATCTTGATCTTAAGTTGTATGTACCATAATCAAAGCTTTGTTTAATTGCATCTTTATGAAATATTTTTTTCCATCTATGTCATGCATCCCTTCTGTACAACAAAAAATACATTCATCTTAAGTCTAGGTCAAACCTTGAATTGAAGAAGGGTCAAACACACTTACCGCCATCCAAACACTTCCCTCATAAATAGTCTCTCTCTATCCCAATCACCTTTGCCCCCACAATCCTAAAACGTCATTCCTACAACTTTCATCCAAATACCAATACATGAACCTCAATTTTAACCTAAATACTTTAATCACACACCTTAAAGTACCTCACCCTAACCTTTCACCTCTATCCCAAACACCTTCACTTTCACTCTAAATCCTCTCACCTCTATCCAAACACATTTACACCCAAATCTATAGTCAAAAACTCAAACTCATGTTAAACACATTGTAAAAATAAACCCAACTATGGTACCTTTATTTAAGTTGGCTTACCTATTATAATCTTATCTAACTAAACATTGACCTAGCTTTCATCGCCTTAATCCTTATCTAAGCCAAACACTGACTTAGCCTCATCCTGATCCTTAATCCCTTCCTAAGCTAAACACTAATTTAGCCTCATCCTGATCATCAATCCCTTCCTAAGCTAAACACTGACTTAGCTTCATCCTCACTCATAGCCCTTTCTCAAGCTAAACACTGATATAATTTTCATCCTTCACAATTCTTACTTGAGCTAAACTCTAAGCTAGCTTTTCATCATTCACAATTCTTTCCCAAGCTAAACATTGATCTATCTTCATCCTTACTCATAACCTTTTCCTAAGCTATACACTGACATAGGTTTCATCCTTCATAATTCTTACCTAAGCTAAACATTGATCTAGCTTTCATCCTTCATAATTCTTACCTAAGCTAAACACTGACCTACCTTCATTCTTATTTATAGTCCTTACTTAAGCTAAATGCTAACTTGGCTTCTATAGTACTATCCAAGCCCATGGCCCATCTAAGCCCATAGTCCAGTCTAATCAAACCCATTATCCAACTATCACCAAACCCATGGTTCACCTAACATCCAAATCGATAGTACATACATAACCCAATTGCAAAACCTATGGTCCCTCCATCCTTAAACCAATACTAAACCATCCATAAATTGCAATCCTAATTACTTGAGGCTAAACTCTGACCTAGCCTTCCTAGCTAAACTCTGACCTAGCAACTGATGGTCTCTCCATCCTTAAGCCTATATTAAACCATCCATAAATTGCAATCCCAATTACTTGAGGCTAAATTCTGGCCTAGCCTTCCTCAAAGCTAAAATCTGACCTGGCTATTCAAAAGATAAAATCTGACCTAGCTAATCAAAGCTAAAATCTAACCTAGCTACTCAAAGCTAAAATTTGACCTAGCTACTCAAAGCTAAAATTCACCCTATCAACTTAAAGCAAAATCCTTATTCAAGTTAAAATTTGACTTAGCTCTCTTAGCTAATTACCAACTTAACTAACATCATACACCTCCACCCTTATCTCTACACATACCCTGTCAACTAAACCACAAGACACCATCATCCATTACCATTAACACTAAGGTCCTTGGTTTTTCATACCCCACCATAACGAATTGATACTAACCTAACTCCTTTTATCATTCAAAGATTGATAAGATGTTTACTGGATTCTATAAAGATGTCATGGATAAGCTTCTAGCCAAGCTATTAGAGCAACTGAAAGAGATGTTCAAGATATGAAGTAGTCCAAATTCAGCCTAAATGATGTCAAGGACATGTTAAGCTAGGCTGGCATAAACCAAACCCCAAACCCATTCTCCAAAATTCACTCAACTTGGACCAAAATCTGACATTGGTTTAAGGGCACGCTTCTTATTCCTTCAAGTCAACCTCTAAAATCATACCTCAGCCATGACTTCCCTCATTACATATCCTAAAAACTAACACACTCTCCCATTTAACACCTACTAAACCACCACAAATCACCTCATCCCTTATGGATCCTTTCCAAGACAACGAAACCATACTTAACCCTAAGCTTGAGATCTTCCTACCCAAATTGGAAGCCATAAAGAAAATAATAAAAGTCTAAAGAAGAAGGAAGGCATGATTGATACAAGTTCATTAAGCCTCTTCCCTAATGCCTCGTTGCCACCAAAGTTCAAAATGCTAAATTTGGACAAATTTGATGGTACCACCTGCCCTAAGATTCATTTGAAAATGTAAGGGCAATGCATCTACTTGATCTTAATAATGAGCTCCTTGTTCAACTCTTTCAATACACCCGTACTTGTGCTAAGTTGAGATGATTTATTGACTTGGATGACACCCAAAAACAAATCTGGTATGACTTTTGTAAAGTGTTTGTCAAACAATACAACTACAACACTGAAGTGGATATCACAAGAAGAGACCTAAAAAGCACTAAGTAGCTTCTAAATGAGTTATTTTCCATATTCTTTGCAAGGTGGAGGGCTAAAGCTGCTTAAATGGTAAATAGGCTAACCAAGCAAGAATAAGTGGATATTGTTGTTAAGAATCTACTCCCGACCTATGGAGCCCATTTGTGAACACAATACCTACCCACCTTTAGAGCTTTGGTTGCAACTGCATCAAAAGTTGAAGATGACATCCAAAGCAAATCATTTTAAGCTGATTTCCTCCACCACCAACTTAAATAGTGATGAGGAATTTGAACCCGACTCAAACCCACCTTACCTCAGCCAAGAGGCATGTCACATAGTAGTTTAGGCCTAGCTAATATGACTTGTCTGAGGTTGAATCTCAAGTTTATATATTCGAGTTTGAGTCCAAATCTCAAAGTCCGAGTCTAAATCTGAGTTAGAGTTTGTTGTCTTATTTTTTTTTCTATGTCAGTCCCTTTTTGTTATCTTGTAATCAAATTTCCTTTATAGTAATGCATCTACATTTGCTTTTCATTAGTTATGCATTAATTTTCTTATCTTTCTCATGGATAAGCTTAAAAAAAAAAGAAAGAAAAAAGAAAAGAAAAGTAAGAAAAAGAAAAAAAGAGAGAGAAATGAACTAATAGTTAATTAAATACACCACAATTAGCATATATTACAATTTGAGGTGCTATCAATAATCGCACCTAACCAAAGAAGGTCAAATGATCAAATAGTTAAAGCATAAAAAGCAAATAAGTGGAATTACCCATTGCACTTTGGGTAATCAAATGATGCACCTCAACAAAGGGTAATAAGTTTAGAAAAGACCTTAAAATCAAAGCCACTCAAAGCAGCAACCCAAATCATGGTGGAATGTTTTCTTTCAAATTTCATTACTTCTAACTCGCTAGGTTGAAAACTCAAAAGGGTAGCTTAGTCAGAAGTTAAAGCTGAGAGAGAGAGAGAGAGAGAGAGAGATAATGCTCATCCTAATCATCTTTCCTCATGTCCAAAGTAGTCAAATCATCTTCAATCAATCTTTTTATCTTAAGTCTTCAAAGTCATCTTTCCTCATTAGAGGCTTGTTCTTTGAATTTATACTATCTTCTATGCCTTT
Organism: Reutealis trisperma; assembly: GCA_947687605.1. NCBI lineage: Eukaryota > Viridiplantae > Streptophyta > Magnoliopsida > Malpighiales > Euphorbiaceae > Reutealis > Reutealis trisperma. Next base: position 112,573 of record CANTUT010000094.1, read on the forward strand.
ATCCTATAATGGAGGCATTTCTTCCTAGAATGTTATCATCTCTTGTTCATCCATGCCATCGCTTGGCTCAAAAAGCTAATGTAATTTTTAGTCTGTCACATTCTTATCCTCAAGTTGTCTTTTCTCACTTGTCCTTTAGCCACTCCTTAAGACACTTCCCTTTAGCTAATATCTCATCTGCATTGAGTCAAACCAATAATGGATCATTCCAAGTGTCTTTTCGATCTCAAATGGCAAGAATAGCTTAACATGCTCTTTTTTATAAATCATGCTACAACCATACAACCTCCCTTATCCTTTTCGAAAGTTCAAACCTACCTTTAAACTATTCATGAAAACATACTATCCCAAATCTCATTAGCAAATTGTACCATCATTTCAAGCTCAAGCCTCATATCATCCTTTCCTTAGAAAAATCTCAACATAGGCAAAACTACAGATCCCCAGGTCTCTTAGGACTTATCATCATTAAAGTCAAATTCCTTAAAAAAACCAAAAATCTAGGCATATCCTGTAAAGCCTATTATCCGCAAGTTGATTAAAAAAGGCTCAAACCATTTAAAGCCTATCCCATACCTCTTTGACAAATCTCTTAATATGCTTGAAAGGGTCAAGCCTTCTAGGTAAAACACATGATCCTTAAAGGCCGAGCTGATAGCCTTAATTGAAATCCACTAAGACCATTCTAAGTTTAATCCTCTTAAATTGATGCAACCATGTCAAAGGGCAAACCCTTATCCATGAGCATGTAGTCTCCTTATGACCAAAATATTTAGCACCATACTTGAGCTAAAGCCAATCATCTACTAAAAAGGTCTGAAGCACCTTTGTAGGAAAGCCTAAGCAAAAAAGCCTTCATCAGCAAGCCTAAACTTAGAAGCCTTTATTATAAAGCCCAAACCAAGAAGTCTTCACCATGAAGCCTAAACCGAGAAGCCTTCACCATGAAGCCCAAATTAAGAAACCTTCACTATGAAGCTCAAACCTAAGAAGCCTTCACCATAAGTCTAAATCTAAAAGCCTTCACCATGAAGCCTACTCCCAAAAAGCCTTTATTTATTAAGTCTATGATCTCCTTTAAAGGCAAAATCTAACTAAGCCTTCTAAGTTAATTTCCTAGCCTAACCTTTCCTCTAAGCAAGACTTAGCCTCCCAGTTTGATCTCCTACAAAGTCTAGCATTCCAGCCTGATCTCAATCTTAAGGCAAAATTTGACCAAACCTTTCAAATGAACTCTTAAAGGGCCATAACTTAACTAAGCCTCTAATATGACCTCTTATATAGCCAAACCAGACGGAGCTTCCAAATGACCCTAGCTAATGCCAAACCTGACCTAGCCTTCCAAGATGATCCACTCATTTTAAACAATCTTCCCTAAAGTCAAACAAGACTGAGCTTCAAAATTGATTCTCCCCAAAGGCCATAACTGACTGAGCCAATTATTAGACTTGACCAAAGCCTTCCACGTGAACTTCTCTGAGGACAAGCCTAACAAACTGACCTTCCCCAAAACTAGACCTAACCTAACCTTCCAACCTAATCATCTCCAAGGACTTGACCTTCCTGATCAAGCTTTCCAATTTAGCCTCAAAACAAACCTTCTTTGAAGTCAGACCCACCTAAGCCCAACATGATCTCTTCCAGCCATACTGGGCTTAACCTCCCAAAGTGACTTCTTCCTAGGCCAAACTGATCGCCATTGACCAAGTAGCATCATTCCTAATATAACCCTAAGGTAATCATTCAATCTGATCCTAAATCAAAAGGTCATGCCTAAACAAGCCTTTCAAGCTTATCAGCTTGATCTCTTTCTCCTCTAAGATCAAACCGATAGCCTTTGATTGACTCTTTAACCAACCTCATACTGGGTCTAAATAAAGTGTGACCCTACCATTCTGAAGTTGGTTTATTTGATGAAATGACTTGCCCGCTATCCTTTATCATTCTAAAGTGGGGGCACCTCTCTTCTTTCTATTCACCTTTCCAAAATGGGGCATCTTTCTCCTAAAAACTTAGGACTTTCCTACCAAAGTGACCCTTCACTGGTTCAAAGTACCCAATTATTGCATAATCATATGCATTTTGCATTAAGTAGACTCTTGAATCAAGATGGATTATTAGGTCAAAATTCATAAAGCAAGATGGATCACTAATCTAAGTCAAGAAGGATCATTAATCCAATTGCTCGAAGTAAAGTGAATCATCAATTCGAATTAAGAAAGATCATTAATCCAAATTCTTGAAGCAAGATGGAGCATTAATCTAACAAATCATTAAGAAGAGTTCTTGAATCAAGACTAGAACCATCAACATCAAACCTAACCTAGGATAGCCTTAGGATTTATGCCTGAAATCTGAATTAGGTATCCCCTTTTGTTAGACAATCCTAGGATAGTTTTAGGATTATCAACCTAATATAAGGTTAGATTTCTCTTTGAACTTTTTAGACCATCCTATGATAGCCTTAGGATTATCAACCTAGCATAGAGTTAGGTTTCTCTTTCAGAACTTTTTAGACCATCCTATGATAGCATTATGATCATCAACCTAATATAGGGTTAGGTTTCTTTTTCAAAACTTTTCAAACCATCCTAAGACAGCCTCAGGATCATCAACCTAACATAGTGTTAGGTTTCTCTTTCATACCATCCTAAGATAGCCTTAGGATCATTTCACTAATAAATGTCTAGTAATGATCACCTAAGCATTCATGTGGTTCCTACCTCTACCCTTTATCAAAATTCTTTCAAAATTTCACCCATAGATGTTTAGTAATGATCACTTAAACATCCTTATGGTTCCTTTCCCATCTTTCATCCTTGGGTTCACTTTTAGTCATTTGAGGGAGGAGGAGGGACAGATAGTTTTAGATACAAAAAAATCTTCAATTTCTGTGCAAGATTCATCTCGAGAGATCCTAATCCAAGGTAGAACTCAAATTTGGTGTAAGGCTTGCCCCATTCATACAAAGAAAGTGCAAAACTAAGGTATAATTCATTCTTTTAAGATTTCTTAAATCAAATCTAGAATTCTCTCTTTTACATCTTCCCATAAATTTTGAACTAAAAAGATCTAATCTTGTTAATTTTAAATCTGAACTAAATTAACAAATCAAATTAACCTTTTCTAAAACCCCCTTTCTTTGTAAAAAGGAAGAACTGCGTGGGGTTTGATTCCTATTCAAAGGGATGCGTAGGCATGCCAGTCTTTTAGGCATCAACTCCAAACTATTTTATAAAATAATTTTTCCTTTTCTTTCATTTTTATGAGATTACTTCTATTTTGTTTCCTATTATGTATGATTGTGTTGTTTCTTTTTTATTTGTTAAATTCTTGCAACCAGTTGAAGAATGTGTGCTTTTCCTATAAGGCCTAGAGAAAAGATCCTCTTTTTATTTATTTATTCCATTTTTTTTGTAATAATTCATGAGTATATTTTATCTTGTTTATCATTTTATAACTATCATGCATTGCACGGATATATTTGCTCATGCATTATCTTTATTTCCGTTCATGAAATTTATTTTAAGTTATTTTGTGTTAAAATTTCCAAACAAATCTTTTTAAAGTAAATAAAAAACCTAGTCCCCAAATCCTCTTAGGTTTCGAGGTTAGTGATATTTTCTTTTAGAATATTAATTGGAGTCAATTTGGGTTTTTCCATTAATCTTTTTCCTAAGTAAAAAATAAAATTAAGCTGGCGACTGTTCAAAATCAACCCATCTGAACCCAAGGGTTTCATCGTGAGTTTGAACCTAAATGAGTATTTCGATCCCACTCAGTGGATCGGACTGGTGCTCGGGCAAGGCCTCATATATAGGAGAAAAATTTGATAGAAATTCATTTATCATTGATGATGAATTTGCCTTAATAGTAGCTAATACTATTTGAAGAGATAATCTAGATCCAAAACCAATAAATAAAAAGGGGATTAAAACTTAGATAATCTCTCATGTTTGCCCTTATACACCAATAAGGGGGGTTGAATTGGTGGGAAATTAAAACTTAGATAGAAAGAGATGGGAAAAGAGACTGAACACAAACAAATTTTATAATGGTTCAAGTATACTCCCTAATCTCAATTGGGTATTCTACTACTAGATGATGCTTACAAGGAGTTTCAAGCTCACTCCAAACTTACAATGTGTTTTCAATGGCTCACACACAAGCCTTACAAGTATTTCCCTTATGCTCACACTTAAACCTATACAAGATTTTTCTAATGGCTCACTCTCAACCCAACAATATATGTGTTCAAGGCTAACACTCAACCTTTTGAGCTATCAATGCTTTTACAACAACCAAATGATAACAATTAAGAAGTAAAGGCTTTGAGAATTAAAATTGTAAGAGTTTGGCTTAAATGAAAGTTGTTGGATGTTTATAAGGGTATTTGGAGGGGGTATTTATAGCTTCTTCCCTCAAAATTCTTGTTACAAAGAGATACCAAGAAGGATCCTCACAACAGCCATAATATCTTGCATTAAATGCACTATCAGAGCTGGGTCGCGGTTGCTAAGCCTTTTTCAAGGTTGCGACTAGTATTTTGCGGTCACGATCTTCACAATTCACAATGGTTATACCATATGTGGCATATTCTCATTGGTTCTTTAACTATCCGTTGGAAGCTCAAAATGCTATATGAATTTCACAGTCATAACTTCGAATTCGCAGTCGCGAATTAGGAATTGCGCCCTTGGTTGTGGTCGCGACTGAGGTCACGATTCTCTCTGAGTCTCAAAGCTAAAAAATGAATAATTTGCCTTTTGATTGTTTTGGTCACAAAATCATGGTCGCAGTTGCTATTTAGTAGTCATGGTCGTGACTTTTCTATCTTGGGTGCAACTCAAAGTTAACTTATATACTTTAGGAGATTTTGATTTCCTTTTAGTTTCATTCAATAAATATGATATATTCTACAAAACAAACACTTGAACAAACATTAGATGGCTTTCAATTTGATTGACGAGATCAAAATAGAGATTGATTAAGTTTTGAAATAACTTAGGTCAACAATCTCCTCCTTTTTAATTTTGACAATCAAATTGAACTTAAATATAAAATAGAAGTTAAATGTAAAATAACATTCAATTCATCAAGAGTTCTCCCCCTCAATTTATGCAACAAATGGCAAAAAAAATAAAATAAAATGGAGAACATATTCTCAAAGTTATCTCAAAGTTATAATCAAGTGATGTTTATTTGAGTTTCTTTAAGTTCTATATTTCTCCTCCATTGGCAATATCAAAAAGAAATATAGAAAAAAAATATTGCAAAGGGAACAAAACAAAGAATAAACAGGATAAAAATAGAGAAAATAGACAATTGTATTAATTTGAACTTGATTGATGCCATATTACAATGCATGAAAAACGTAAGGAAGAAAATTTGAAACAAAGCAAAAGAAACAAAATAAAGAAGAAATTTGAAAAAGAAAAAAAAAACTAAGAATCTCCTCCATCTTTGGGTTCCTCTTCTTCTTCATGTGTCTCCTCCTCCTCTTCACTAAATTCCCAATCTTGTAAGTTACATTGAGGAAGACCCATATGACCTTGCATATCAAATATGTCTTGGTGAATATGGTCTAGAAGGGAAAGTCTCCTCAAGACTTTACAAAGAAGTTTATTGGTTTCATCTTGAGGTTGAGATGGAGGGAGAATAGGTGCTATTGGGGGGTTCTTCCTCTTGAGCTTGACTAGGTTAACCTATCACAACTCTTGATCTTTTCCTAGTCCTCTCTTGGATTCCAACATCTCCAAAAATATAATCATATTTCCCTTTCTTTTTTCTCAATGGCTTAGCATTGATCATATATTGAAAGTCAATAAGGGATTTTTTGATTGGTCTTTGGAGAATGGCTATGTTGGGTGGAGTAAGAGCCCCAACATGTTTGGCTATTGTAGAAATATGGGAAGAGAGTAGAATGGTGCCCTTTTTTTGTTGAAGAAAGGCGAAGAAATTAGTCTACTAGAAACCTAACGGTTTGGATTGGTTGTCCCTTGACAAGACCATAGAGGAAGAAGAGATCTTTTTGGGAAACCTTTTCATTTCCATCCCTTCTATCATTTATGGTAAGGGTGACAATCCTATGAAGAAGCCAAAAGGAAAGTGTTTTGATGTGTTTGGCTAGGGAGGATTTTGGATCAAATTTTGGTTTAATGGAAGTTTCAGTCCAAAAAGAGTTGAGGTGAAGGGAGAAATCATTGATGGTGTAGGCACCCTCAATTTGGAGACCAAAAATGTTAGCAAGATCACTAAGAGAAAGCTCATAGAGGTGATCGAAAAATCAAAAATCGATGGGAGAATGGCCGCAGGTAGGATGAAATTTTTTATGGACAACTAGGGTGGCAAGGAATTCCCTAGTTAGCTCATCATACCCATCTTCATCTACAAAAAACAAATTGCCCCCAGTTTAGATTTTTGAGGTAGCCAACAATGCTATCCTTAATTCCTAAAGTTTTGAGACATACTAAGGAAGGTATTTTGCACGGTACGATGGTTTGGTCTTAGATTCTTAGGAAATTTTGTTTTTCTTCTTGGGTTATTCCCCTCATGAGTTTAAGAGGAGAGGGTTGTTGGGAAGTTTGGACTTCTTTCCCTTTTCTAGAAGGTCTTCTTAATAACATTGATGGAGAAGAGTTTGAAAAGATGAAAAAAATAAAGCTTGAAAGAGAGAAAAGTTGGAAGAGAGTTTGAAAATTATAGAATTTTAAGTAGGAAGGAGTTTGGAGAGTTAGAAGATAGGTAAAAACTGAAATAGCGGGGTATTTACAGACAAAAAATAGGTGAAAAAGGTCAAAAAATGGCTAGTTTTTGAATTAAATGCAAAAGTGTCTGTTGAAAAATGACTAGTTTTGAATGCTGCAAAACTATAAGTAGCAATCACGACTAACTTGTCGCGACCATGACTTTTGAAAAATTCAAAAATCACATCCGCAATTCAGCAATTGCTAGCGAGATTCTGCAGACTGATCAGCAATGGTCAAAAATTTAAATGTTGCAACCGCTATATATATTTAGCGACCACAAATTTTGAAAAATCTGAGATTTGTGAAAATATTTGATGAAGGATATGTGCAATGCAATTGGTACTATAACTCAAGGTCAAAATAAGTGCAATTATACATTTCATATACCACGATATCAGCAAGTCATTGAAAAGAAATTGAAGCAATTGAAGTCAAATATACCAAAAATCAACCATAAAGCAACTAATATGCAACCAAAAAGTAACCATAAAGCAACCAACAATGCACAAAGTTAAAAACTTGATTTTAATTGAATTAAGAGTCACCTCAATTCAAGATTAAATATTAAAATAAAATATGAATAAGAATGTCATAAAATGCATAAAATTTTGATGTGTATGAAAAACTATATGTGATTTTGAAAATCTAAGGTAATGAGCTCCCATCAAGCATACCAATTTCCCTTTTTATGAAATTTAATCTTTCTTCATTCAAGGGTTTTTTGAAAATATCAGCAACTTGGTTAGTTGTATCAATAAATTCTAACACAACATCACCATTTTGTACATGATCTCTCAAGAAATGATGCCTAATGTCTATATGCTTACTCTTAGAATGTTGGATGGAATTTTTGGAAAGATTTATGGCACTTGTGTTATCACATTTGATGGGAATGTGATCAATCACTTGACCATAGTCTTTGAGTTATTGTTTCATCCAAAGAACATAAGTGCAACAATAACTCGCCGCCACATATTCCGCTTCGGCGGTGAACAAGGCTACCGAAACTTGTTTCTTGCTAAACCATGAAACTAAATATTTACCAAGAAAATGACAAGTTCTAGAAGTGCTTTTTCTATCAAACAAGCTACCGGTATAATCCGTATCTGAAAACCAATTATTGTAAAAGATGAACTTCTAGGATACCGAAGCCCTAAATGCAATGTGCCATGTAAATACTTCAAAATTCTTTTAATTGCATGCAAATGAGATTCTTTAGGACAAGATTGAAAATGTGCACATAAATAAACACTATATATTATATCGGGTCTAAATGCCATAAGGTAGAGAAGAGAACTAATCATACCTCGATATTTTTTCTCATCTGTAGGCTTACCCTTTTCATCTTTGTCAACCTTAGTTGATGTCCTCATTGTAGTCTTGCTATTTTTGCAACCATCCATGCTAAATTTCTTGAGAAGCTCTCTTGTATATTTGGATTAGTTGATGAAGATGCCATCTTTGCATTGCTTGATTTGTAGTCCTAGGAAGAACTCGAGCTCACCCATCATGCTCATCTCAAATTCCCTAGTCGTACACTTGGCAAATTCTTCACAAAGATGTTCATTAGTAGCACCCAATACATTATCATTAACATAAATTTGAACAATTAAAGTATCATTTATATGCCATTTTACAAAAAGTGTTGTGTCAACTTTGCCCTTAACAAAATCATTTTTCAAAAGAAATGTACTTAGCCTTTCATACCAAGCTTTAGGAGCTTGTTTCAAACCATATAAGGCCTTGGTTAATTTAAAGACATGATTGGGAAGTTCGTGATGTTCAAAACTGGGAGGTTGCTCAACATAAACTTCCTCCTCAATAAATCCATTTAAAAAAGCACTTTTAACATCCATTTGAAAAATTTTAAAATCCATATGACATGTATAAGCAAGCAAAATTCTAATAGCCTTTAATCTTGCTATCGGAGCATAAGTTTCATCATAATTAATGCCTTCCTCTTGGTTGTACCCTTTGGCAACCAATCTAGCCTTATTCTTAGTGATGAAACCATGCTCATCTAACTTATTTCTATAAACCCATTTAAATCTAATAATGGGATGATTTTTAGGTCTAGGAATAAGTTCCCAAACTTTGTTTCTCTCAAATTGGTTGAGTTCCTCTTGCATAGCAATCACCTAACTCTTATCATTAAGAGCCTCATCAATGGTCCTTGCCTCAATTTGTGAAACAAAAGCAAAATTATTATCTAAGGCTTTATAATAAGATCTAGTACTTATACCATTAGATGGATCACTTATGATTTGCTCCTTGGGATGATTCTTGGGGTATCTCCACTCCTTAGGAAGTTCTTGAACATCTTCCTCTTGTGGATTTGATTGATCCTCATGATCTTGTTGGTTTTCCACTTGGTCTTCACCTTCCTTTGGAGTCTCATCTTGATCCAATCTAAGCTTTTCAAATTCACCTACAAGATCATCAAGAACACTACCTTTCCCAAGATCAAGTTTACTAGATTCATCAAATACAACATTTATAGACTCTTTAATTACCATAGTCTTTTTGTTAAAGACTCTATAAGCTTTACTAGTGGTGGAATATCCTAAGAAAATGCCTTCATCAATTTTTGAAGCAAATTTTCCAAGGTTATCCTTGGTATTTAATATGTAGCACTTGCAACCAAAAACTCTTAGATATGAAATCTTGGGTTTTCTTCCATTCCATAACTCATAAGAGGTTTTATTCAAAATGGGTGTTTTAAAAATTATATTTGAAATATAATATGAAGTGTTAATGGCTTCCGCCCAAAAAATAAGTTGGTAAACCATATTCATTAAGCATGGTTCTAGCCATTTCAATCAAGGTTTTATTTTTCTTTTCTACAACATCGTTTTGTTGAGGTGTCCTATGAAAGGAAAAATTATGCGAAATTCCATGTTCAATGCAAAAATTTTCAAAAAATTCATTTTCAAATTCTTTTCGATGATCACTTCTAATTATGGAAATGAAATAACCTTTCTCATTTTGAACTCTTTTTGCAAAACTTTTGAATGCATCAAAAGCATCACTCTTATGAGTTCAGAAACTAACCCAAGTGAATCTAGAGTAGTCATCTATAAGCACATAGGCATACATTTTTCCAACTAAACTAGCAACTCTACTAGGTCCGAACAAATCCATATGAATAAGTTGAAGGGGTCTAGATGTACTTACAATATTTTTTGATTTATGGGATGACTTGTGTTGCTTTCCCATTTGACAAGGTCCACATGTCTTGTCCTTTGAGAATTTGATCTTTAGAAGTCCTTCAACAAGCTCATCCTTGCAAAGACTATAAAGAAGCTCCATGCTTGCATGTCCAAGTATGCCAAAGCCAAGATTCATTCTAAAAGACATGAAACACTTAACATCTTGGTTAGCCAAATCATCTAGGTCAATCATATAGGTATTGCCCTCCCTTTTAGCCTTAAACACTACATTGTCATTAACTAAGGTGGTGACAATGCATGCTTTAGAGTCAAAGGTGAATTTATTACCCTTATCACATAATTGACTTACACTAAGCAAGTTAAATTTTAAACCATCAACCAAAAGAACAATTTCAATGAGAGAAAGATTGTTCGTACCAATGGTGCCAATGCCAACTATCTTACCTTGGCTTTGTTACTAAATGTGATGTTTCCACCTCTCTTTTCTTTCAAATTTGTGAAGAGGCTTGCATTTCCGGTCTTGTGTCTTGAACATCCACTATCTACATGCCATTTGTTCTCTTTGGTAGTGGATTTGAGACACACCCACAAAAAAAGATTAAACATCTTATTTTAGGTACCCAAATATACTTGGGTCCTTGGGGGTTAGCCTTGGAAGGGTCCTCAAGCTTGAGTTGAGCCTTCCTTATTAACAAAATATATTTATATGACCATCTTTCTTACAATAATGGCATTTGAGTTTTGATTTAAAGGTTTTCTTAGCCATTTTGTCAAAAAATTTTGGTCTTTTACAACATTATGACATGGATGCATACAAGGACAAGTATTATGTTGTGATTGTGGATGTCTTTGAGCATGCCTCTTTTGATACATAGATGCATGGTTAACTCTTTGAGGCTTAGCTCTTAAGTCTAATGTAACCTTTTGAGTCCTTTTAGGACTTGGAAGTTTAGTGTGTGTTTTCACTTCCTTGTGAATTACCTCAATACTAGAGGTTTGAGGAGTTGTAGCCTTTATAAACATAGTGGGTGAGGATGTGGATGGAGATGAGCTATCAAAGCCAAGACCATGTCTCACAAGGGGTGGCCTTTATGATACAATAAGAGTATCCAAGGCTTTTTTTCCTTTATGAAATTTTGAGATTGAGTTTCTTAATTCTTCAACCTCAATTTTTAAAGCATTATTTTCTTTATATAAAGAATTAAAGGAGGAGTTTTTAGAAGTGATTTCCTCCAATGAGCTTTTTAAGCTAACATTGGAGGTTTTCAAGCTTAAAACAAGTTTTTCTAATTCTTTAAAATTCTCCTCCAACTTAGAATGCTTTTCCTTAAATAATTTCATTTTTTATTTATACTTTATGCATTTCAAATTCATAGCTTTAATTAGCTCATCCTCATCATGCATATCATCATCAATATCATCACAAGATTGAGAGTTAGAGCTTACCTCATTTGATGGGTCCTTTAAGGCCATGAAACATAAGTTTGCAACATCCTCTTCCTCTTCATCACTTAAGGAGTCATCATCCCATAATGCTTTGAAGCCCTTCTTCTTCTTCTCCTTGTCCCATTTCTTTTACCTCTTGATGTTGGGACATTTTGTTTTTATATGACCTTGCTTGCCACATTCATAGGAAGTAATGTAATGTCATTCTTCTTTTCTTTGCTTGAGTTTGAGTTATAATTTGATGATGATCTCCTAAAGGGCCTCTTTTCTTTCTTTCTTCTCTTGATGATGTCTTTGACCCTTTTTGAGAGCATAGCAAGTTCTTCATCATCATCTTCTTCACTTTCCTCCGTTTCACTTGAGCTCTCACATTCCTTTTTGCTTTTGAGGGAGCATTTGAGAGCTAAGGATTTCTTTTTCTCCTTCTTTTGATTATTTTCCTTCTCTATCAATAGAGACATTTCTTTGATAAGGAGTTTTCCAATAAGGACATCAGTAGGAACCTTTCCAAGATCCTCATTAGCTTCTTCTATGCCAGCAATTCTAGCTCTATAATCTTTCTTTGGGAGAGTTTTGAGAATTTTATAGTTTATATCATTCAAGGTGTATACCTTGCCCAATTTCTTTATATTGGTGATAAGGGCTAGAAGCCTATTTGTCATATTGGTGACACTTTCATTGGGTTTCATCTTGAAGAGCTCATATTCAGTTGTGTATAACTGAATCTTTTTCTCCTTAACTTGCTTAGTTCCTTCATGGTAGTTTTCTAAAGATTTCCAAATGCTAAACGCACTTGAACAATGTTGAGCTCTACCACATTCTTCTCTTGAGAGTGAACTAAGAAGAATTGCCATGGCTCTCTTATTTTTCCCATTAGCTTTTCTTTGTGCGTCCACCCATTCTTCTTTAGAAACCAATTTTTCAATATCATCAACTTTTCTTGATAGAGGTTTCCATTATTTGATTATGCAATCCTATACATCAATGACATTACTATCAAGATATACCTCCATTCTATATTTCCAATGTGCATAATCGGTACCATCGAAGTGTGGCTTAAGGTAATGCGTCCCTTCATTGGCCATTTTGATCTTTTCTCACACAATTAAGCTTAAAGAATGAGACCAAAGCCCTTATACCACTTGTTTGCCCTTATACACTAAGAAAGGAGCTGAATTGGTGGGAAATTAAAACTTAGATAGAAAGAGATAGGGAAAGAGAATGAACACAAATAAATTTTATAGTGGTTCAGGTATTAACGAACCCTATATCCATTCCCCAATCTCAATTGGGTATTCTACTACTAGATGATGCTTACAAAGAGTTTCAAGCTCACTCTAAACTTATAATGTGTTTTTAATGGCTCACACACAAACCTTACAAGTGTTTCCCTTAGGCTCAGATGTAAACCTATACAAGAGTTTTCTAATGGCTCACTCTCAACCCAACAATATGCGTATTCAAGGCTAACACTCAACTCTTTGAGCTATGAATGCTCTTACAACAACCAAATGATAACAATTAAGAAGTAAAGGCTTTGAGAATTAAAATTGCAAGATTTTGGCTTAAATGAAAGTTATTGGATGTTTATAAGGGTCTTTGGAGGGGGTATTTATACATTTTTCCCTTTAAATTCCCGTTACAAAGAGATACCAAGAAGGATCCTCACAACAGCCACAATATCTTACATTAAATGCACTGTCAGAGCTGGGTCACAATCGCTAAGCCTTTTTTATGGTCGTGACTCAATTTTCGCGGTTGTGACTAGTATTTCGCAATCGTGATCTTTATAATTCACAATGGCTATATCACACGTGCCATCTTCTCAATGGTTCTTTAACTATTCGTTGGAAGCTTGGAATGCTGTATGAATTTCGCGGTCGCTACTTCAAATTCGCAGTTGTGACTGAGGTCGCGATTCTCTCTGAGTCTCAAAGTTAAAAAATGAACAATTTGCCTTTTGATTGTCTTGGTCACGAAATCATGGTCGCGGTCGCGATTTAATGATCGCAGTCACGACTTTTCTGTCTTATGTGCGACTCAAAAGTCAACTTAAATACTTTGGGAGATTTTGATTTCCTTTCAATTTCAATCAATAAATATGATATATTCTGCAAAACAAAAAATTGAACAAACATTAGATGGCTTTCAATTTGATTGACAAGATCAAAATAAAGATTAACTAAGTTTTGAAATAACTTAGGTCAACATCTCATATGCTGTTTATAAACGATACAATTTTATTTTGTAGAGCTGATCAATATGAATTAGTGTAACTCCAAGCCATCATCTACAAGTATGGTAGTGCCTCATGACAAAAAGTGAACATAGCTAAGTCCTTTATTTTATTTGGCAAATGTGTTTCAATTGAACAAAGAGCAAGAGTGCTCCAGTTTCTTAATATGAAAGAGCTTTAAAAGGGCGATAAATATCTAAGTCTCCCAGCCTTATGGGGAAAGTCTAAATATGAAGGATGTTCCTTCATAATTAATCAAATGGCACAAAAAGCCAACTCATGGAAAAAGAAGCATCTATCTTATGAAGGATGGAGAATCATGATATAGTCTATCTTTACTATGATTCTAAGTTACATGTTCTCATGTTTTAAAGTACCTTTTCAACTATGCAAGAAGATGAATAATATCTTATCTAAGTTTTGTTAGGGTAAAAGGGAGAATAAGGGTGGTATAATCTTCATAGCATGGAGCAAACTAGCAAAAGCTAAGTCCAATAGAGGATTGGGATTAAAGAGTCAATTTTTTAATCTTGCTATGATCTTTAAGTAGGTTTGAAGGTTACTAATGCATCCCAATTACTTAGGGTAAAAATTATCAAGGCTAAGTACTTCCCTTCTTTCAACTTTTGGAAAGCAAAATGTGGGAATAGGAGATCCTAGGGCTGGCATAGTTTCTTGATGCAAGGAATGTCTTAAGTGCTAGATGGAATATGGGCAATAGAAGGCAAATCAAACTATAGGAGGACCTATGGGTTCCAGACTTGCCTAATTTTAAAATTCTTTCACATAAACAAGGGAAAGGCAAATTCTCCAGTGTTGGCTTATGATCTTTTGAATAAAGTAAGTGATTGGGATGTCTCTAAGTTGAATCAATATTTTTCTCCCATTGATGTTTGAGCCATTTAAGCCATTATGTAAGGCCTCGCTCGAGTACCAGCCTGATCCACTATAGTAAATCAGGATGTTAATTCAAGTTTAGACTCATGATGGAACCCTCGGGTTTAGATTAATTGATTTTAAAAATAATTTTAGGAGTCACCACCCTAATTTATTTTTTAAATGAAAAATTAAGGAAAAAATCCAATCGACTCCAATTCATTAATTTTCAATTAATTTACCCCAAGGATAAAATCACTAGCCTTAAACCAAGTTGAGTTTGGGAACTAGGTTTTTGGTTAAATAATTGAAATTTAGCTCTTAAGTTTAATTTTGACTTTAAAAAAATTGATTTCATTAATAACATTTATAAGATGATAATAAAAAAAATGCATGAATATAGCATAATATGAATGCATGGTACATGGGGGATTAGTAAAACAATTAAAGTAAATATACATAAATTAAGTAGAGTATTCCATCTAATCCTTATGAATTTTGGAAAACCATATTATCACTCCTTAATTTCAAAAATAATTAAATAATTGAAAGCAAATGGAAAATGAAATTAATTTTGGGATTGGATTTGATGTTTGGATTTAAATTCCAAACGTGCCTATATACCCCATTGAATGGGGATCAAAAATCACGTAATTCGTTCCACGATTAAGTAGAGGGGTTTATGGATTGATTGGATTAATTAATTTGATTTGGGTTTGAGAGGAAAATGCTGATACCTTTACTTTTGGAGGGTGGAAGATTTTACCAGACCGAAATTATATTTTATTGGAACCGAATGATTAGATTGATTGAGAGATTAATTAATTAATTAAAATAATTAACTAACTAATTAATGTGATGAAATGTATGAATGGATTAATTAATTAAAATGCTTAATTAATTAATTTGGATAAAAGGGTAGATTTGAAAAATGGATTAATTTTATTTTGAAAAAAAAGTGATTAATTAATTAATTAAAAGATTAATTAATTAATTGGGTAATTAATTTTAATTTAAAAAAAAGAGTTTTAGTTAATTAAAAGTTTAATTAACTTAGTTGGGGGTGGGATAATTAATTAATTAAAAAGATTAATTAATTAATTAATTAGAGAGTGGTTGAAGGGATAAGAAGAGAAGAATTAGAAGATAGTTATCAACTCTAACTCAAGGAGTGTGTGGAGAAATAGAGGAGTGGAGGGGTTATTTATAGAAAAATGGGGTAAGGATAATTTGGAAAGTGGAAAAGTGAAAAGACCAAAAAGAAAAATCTAAAAATGCTAAAAAAGAAATAGGCCAAAAATTGGAATTTTTGACGTAAAAAGGGGACCAGCCTTCGGATAGGCCACCAGGCCTCTGGGCGACGCCACCAATCTTTTTGATAGCAGTGCCTAGACAGAGAGCTAGTGGTGCCATCGGCAGTTTCGGCTATAACTGATGTGGCAAATTTTTTTTTTTTTTTAGAGACTGGTTGTTGGTTTGGGGTTTAGGAAATTTAGATGTCCGGATAGCAATGTAATTGAAGGCTAAAAAGAAATTTCTTTTGAAGGCGTTAGACTGTTGTACCAGCTCTGCATAGCGCGTTAAACTTAACAGGTACCAAGGTGCAGTGGATAATGAGGGTACAAAATTGAGAGTTCATAGTTACCCCCTCATCAGAATTGTCTTTTCTGTAAGGTAATTATAATGATTGTGATCCCAAGAGTTGGGATGGTATAAGGAACCAAGTGATGTCTAGGTCAATACTTGGATATGTTTAGGTGGAAGACATAGTTGAAAATGGAAGATGGTAAAAATAACTATAGAGATATTTAAGTAATTATTTCTAAACAATTATGGGCGGAAAATGTGGCTGATCAATGGAAGCAAGAAAATGGACCAAAGGGACATATAGGCTGGTGGCTAGATATTTTTATGTAGATTGATGGATTTGAATAAAAGTGGTGGAAAGTGAATTACATGGATGTTTAGGTGACCATTTCTAGACATTTATGGGTGGAATTATCTGATAAATAGAAGCAAGAGAACCAAAGTGATATCCAAACTGGTGGCTAGATATTTTTTGATGAATTAATCGATTCAGTTAATTCGAGGTGGGGAAAAGAACCAGAGGGATGCCTATATTAGACATATATGGGTGTGAAGGACTTGAACAAATTTTTGATAATAGAGATAGAAAAAGGAACTATAGGGATGTCTAGATGATTGTTGCTAGACAAGGACTTAGACAAATTTTTGAAAAAAAGATAGAAAAAGGAACCATAGGGATGTGTAAATGATTGTTTCTAGACATTTATGGGTGAAAATTGATGGGTTTGGATGAAAGGGTAACCATAAGCTTTGAAAAGATATCGGTCAGCTTTGAAGGGGCACTGGTAAGCTTCATGAGATGTCGATCAGCTTCTAGGAGGATATGGTAAGCTTCAACAGATGTCGGTTAGCTTCGAGGAGGTCAAGAGATGTCAATTAGTGTAACAACCCACACACACCCTAGGAATTTTCATGATAAATTGCCTGAATTAGAATCTATAAGGTTAAGTGTGTGCTTGTGTGAAAATTTCTGATCTAGGTGATTGATGAGTATGTGGCATATTAAATTAATTTTAATATGCATAATATGTGTTGCTATTGTGAAATAAATGATTTACATGAAGTGCATTTGCATAAAAGAATTTATTTTAAATAAAATGAATTTTCATGCATAAAACAATTTTTAAGCATAAAATAATTTTATGGGTATTTTTAAAATATTTTTAAATAAATATTTTTGAGGGAAATATTCCAGAATTAAAAAGAAAAATATTATTTTTATTTTAAATCCTTTTAACTAAAATTTTTAAAGAAAAAGCCCAATTACCCAAAAGCTCACTACACAAAAATACTCCTAACCTAATTCATTAAGGGTAAAAGTGGAAATTTCACTCCAACCCTAATATATATTCTAATTTTTGGCCAAACAAGGGTTTTTAGTAGTCATTCCCTTATTATTTCTGTATTCTGGTAGAAAAACCTCTCAAAATAATTCTCTCTACCAAAATATCGAAAATACTTTACCGTTTCGCGATTTCGTGATCGTAATCGTAAGTTTTTATTCTCTTTCGATTTCTAAACTGTTTTTTATGAAATAAATTATGGGAAAATTATTTTGAACTGTTTGATTACTGATTTCTATAGATTCAATTCTCTTTGAGTGAATTTTTGGGAGAGAAAATTTATTTTCTACCCAAAACACGGTTCTTTCCGCAAGATTTCTCCAAAGGTGAATTCTATAACTTAAAATCACAATTTTATTTCATAAACATCATGGGGGGGGGGGGGGGGGTGCGATTTGTACTTGTTTGTATTCTAAACTGATTTTGATTTATTTTGATGAAAAATATTACATGAAATAATATTTCTGCATATTTTTGTGATGACCGAAAAGTTTCAAAAAACAAAGGAACTCAAGGTTTTCGTGTTAGGACTTGGAAATTAGAAAATTTTATTCTTTCATGAATACATGGCTGCTGATTTGTGTGAATTGGTGTTCTAATGTGATATTTATTTTGTTTAGATGAAAAATAATGACTTGAATCATGTGTCTGTTTATCGCTGAAATAAATGAAATGCGCGGAAAGCGCGGAAACTCATGATTTTTCACCTAAGCCTTTGAATTTGGAATTTTTTTGTATAAACCCTACCTATGGCTGCCAATTCATGAAGGAATGTGTTCTAAACTGATATTTTCAATGATTGAATGAAAAATAATGGTTTAAACAACCATGTTTTTACATATTTCTGAAATAGATGGAAAGCACGAAAAGAAGAAGAATTTGGTTTTCACCTTAATGATGCATTCGGCCTACATGAACAATTGTGTCCAAATGTTTATAAATTTTATGTGATGTGTCTTGGTGATTGTTGACATGTATGTATGTATAATGGATGATGAAATTGCATGTTAGTTGAAGGTATGATCCTAGATAAGCTTAAATGTATTATAGTATACTTAAGGTATACTTAAGGTATCTTAACCTTGTATTGTGATTAGAATGCAAATGTGATTGAGGAAATTGGAACTAGGAGTTACAATGAATTGATGATGAACATAATGATTATGAGTTAATGAAGTAAAAGGGATCATAAGAATTAAGCATGATGTTTGAAGGATTAATTGTTAAGTTGACATGTATGGAAATGTAAAGTGAACTAAGATAATTGATAAGTGAATTGATATTGAGGCAATGATATTGTGATGACCTTAAAAGGGTATTGATATGATTGCAATGTGTTTTCATGTGAGCCTATAAGGCCTAAGTATGCAAGACTTTTAAGTCAACGTGATATGTGCAAGTGATGAGTATACCTATGAGTGAACTCTAATGTGTATGCTATATGTGTATGGGTAGTTATGGGATAGGAACATCATGAGTAAATAAATACTAAGTGTTAAATCAAATATTATGTTAGAGTTTGAGGAGCTTTAGAAGTGCAAAAGGGACTACGTGTACTAGGAGCAAAGGAACCCCAAGGTGAGTAAACTCTATATTCCTGCTTCCAGTGTGAGTAGACATCGTATTCATGTTATAAGGGTAAACAACATTTTGTTGTGTTACAAGAATGTGATATGTTGCTATGTGAACCTTTGTGATCTTTGAAAGCCAAGTTCTTTCCATTTTTATTTTATTATATGATTTCTTTGTCAACTTGGGTTGCCAAGGGACATTTGGTCCAAAACTATTTTGGTTATCCAATGAGAACTTTTTGTGAATAACACCCTAACTTGTATTCTTTATGGAACTACACTTTCATTGTATTATTGTTGAAAGCCAAACTATTATTGTTATTGAAATACATGTTATTGTTGCCTTATATGATATTGTTAATTGTGTTTACCAATAGCTCTAGCTATGGTACCTTTACCCTTTATACAGAATCCTCATGCCAATGCGGGTAATCATCGGAACCTGTTCACATGGTCTTAACCCGATGGATAGGGGTAGTGTATCCACCTCAGCAAGAAGGGGCGGTTCTAGCCGTGGGGCCTGATTAGCTTCACGCTTTTCTTGTGATAGGAGTTGGAATTTGGCAAAGGCCACCTCTCCTCAATGTGTTTCGAGTGAATTGAGTATAGTCTTCACTCTATAAGTGTTATAAGTGTGATTTTTGCAAACTTGCTAAATTGAACCCTTGCTAAATTACAACCTGATTCATGAGTTATAAACCATGAACTATGTGTATAAGCTATGTGTTTCCTTTCAAAGGAATATGTGATAATGTATGTGCCTTTTCGTTTACTCATTGAGATCATCTATCTCACCCCTTTTCCTTGTGTGGTTCCAGGTGAGCAAATGTGAGGAGGCAAGGTGATGGCTCAAGCATTCCACTTCGCTTGGGGAATTCCTTGTCCAAGTTGTCAATAATACTATGTTTATGAAGTCTTGTCTTTAGATGCTCCGGGAATGTTAATTGATACTTATAGAGATTTATATTATTTTCCTTATGGATTTTATATGTAACGATTTACTTTAAGTCTTCCGCAAATTATGGTATTTATCTAAATGTTTTAAATGAGTTAATGAAGAAGGTTCGGTAAGATCTTAGGCACGATAGTTATATGTTAATGGGTTCTACAAGCGTGGGTGACCTTATGTCTCCCCATGTTCTAGGACCGTCGTATCTCATAAGGTTGGGATGTGACAAAGGTGGTATCATAGCCGTAGTTTTAAAAGTCTAGTTTAGGCTTATTTTATATGAGTTAATTAAGTAAAATCCTGGAGCATAGGAATTTTCCTGTAATGTCACTTGCAGTCTATCGCTAGCATAATTCCGCGAAATCCTAGTAGATTTTAGTAATCCTTGTTATTGTTTGCTTGCCTTATGATTCTTCTGGCAGATGACCAAGAAGATTACACCTGCTCGAGGACTGTGACTTAGAGCACCTCGTGTGACTTGTAAGAGGACTTGGCCAAAGATGCTCGAGAAAGTTGTAACTGTGATTCGCCCCACGAAAGAAAAGACCCCTGACAAAGAAGAGGACCCCGAGGAGCTCTTAGATCCTGATTGGGTATATAGTAAGGTTCAGAAATTAGAGGATAACTGTTCGTACTTGAAAGAGGAAAACCGACATCTTAAGGTAATGATTCAAGTACTAAGAGAGGATATGAAGCAGCTCAGGTCAGGGATTGTTGAGCATAGAGGGGACTACTCACCAGTGAGGTCTGCGCTAAGCGCTGTCAAAATAGAGATCTTCTTTGCTATTGATGTGGCAGTAGTGGCCATGTCGCTCTTGATTGCTCTGGAGGTGGACACGATAATTAGGTCGAGTAGATGTGATGATTGACGTAACTGCATAGCACTTTGTATGATATGAAGGATTTTCCTTGATGGCCTAGTTACCTAGGATGAGATGATATCCTTCATTATTATGCTATAGTGTGGTATTATGAGATATATGCTATATGATTATGATATGTGATAGGTACAAAACTATGTGATATGTGATTCATACATGACATGTGCTTAGTGATGTGACATGGTAAATGCATGATAATGTGTGCTAGGATAAGGGGGAGGTTAAATGGGTTAGGATAGGGGACTAGTGCTAAATTCCCTTATTATGATAGACAGAATGCCTCCCAAGAAAAAGGTTCGCACAGTCACCCAATCCGTTAGGGCTAACGACGATGTTATATCAGACACCGCATTGAATGATGCCTCTGTACTTATACAGTCAAGAGAAAGATCCAACTTGAGGGCACTGACTATGAGCTCTAGTGAGCAAGTGACTTCGCAAGAAGTACACGCCATGTGCAAAGAAATGAGAGATTTGCGCAAGGAGCTGGACGAGCTACGAGCTCAAAGGCGGGAAGCACTACCGACTCAAGAAAGGAATGGAGTTACTCCACTTGCAGTAGTGACACCTGCTCGGAGAGAGAGGAAATGACTACCTGATGAGGGAATGATCGTGGCGAAATTTAAGAAGCTACAACCACCTACTTTTTGCGGTGAGGAAGGAGATGACCCTCATGAATTTTTAGATGAAATGGATAAGCTAGTCCATTGTTTATCTTGCTCAGATGCTCGAGTGATTGAGTTGATAGGACTCAAACTCAAGAAAGAAGCTTAGTATTGGTATGAGAGGAATATCGAAGAACGACTTTATGGAGCTGACCCACCTACGCGGGTAGAATTTAAGCAGGAAGTAATGGATCAATTCTTGCCAGAAGGAGAAAGGCAAGATAGGGCATTATAGTTCGAACAACTGAAGTAAAGGCTAGGAATGTCTGTGTCAGATTATGCTAAGGAGTTTAACCGACTTATTTGTTTCGCTGTCAACATCGTCCCTACCAAAGCAAGTCGCGTCAATCATTTCCTTAGAGGATTGATTACGCCTCTATTCAATTCATTGGCAGTAACCGAGTTTTCGACCTTAGCGAAGCTCATAGACAAGGCCAAGGTCATTGAAAAGAGATACAAGGTGGAGAGAGCCGAATGAGCTGAACGAGACCAGAAGGGAAGGCATAAGAACAAAGGTCATAAAGGACAACATGGAAATGGAGGGGAGCAAAGGAAGGAGTTTCCATCATCTGGACCACCAAATAGTCAAACTAAGCAAGAGATCCCCACATGCAACAAATGTGGAAGGAAGCATCCTGGAATCTACCGGAAAGACACTGGCGCTTGCCTTAGGTATGGGCAAATGGGGCACTTCATAAAGGACTGCCCTTAGATGAGGAGCCAAGGGAGCAGGACCATGGTACGACCACAACCCAAGCCATTCCAAACGCAAGGACAAGGAGTCAAGGACAAAGGATCAATGGTTGGGAATGCACTGACGATAGAGAATAAGGGCAAGGGTCAAGTCTTTGCGTTAAATCCGCAAGAGGCTCGCCATTCGCACACCGCCATCACAGGTATCATCCCCATCCAAAGTTCTAGCGCAAAATGTTTAATTGATTCTAGTGCTACCCATTCGTTTGTGTCGCCTTGTTTTGCTAAGTATTTGGGTATAGATAAGGAATTGATGAGAGAACCATTAGTAATAGCAACTCCTTTAGGGGAAGTGATGGAAGTGAAGTATGAGTATAAGGGATGCAATGTAGACATTAATGGACAAACACTTCCGGTAGTATTGCTAGAATTGGATGTACTAGAATTCAATGTGATATTAGGGATGGACTGGTTGTTTGAGCATGGAGCTAGTATCAACTATAGGAAGAAACTTGTCGAGTTTCGAACTAGAGATGAGAAGGAGTTTGTGTACTAAGGAGATAGGAATGAGAATCCTTTGAACTTGATATCGACCTTAGGAGCGAGGTGGATGTTAAGGAAAGGATGCTAAGTGTATCTAGCTCATGTAGTCGACACTGACAAAGAAGCTGCCATGCGAGATGAGAGCATTCTAGTGGTGGACGAGTTCATGGATGTCTTTCCAAAAGATTTACCCAGATTACCCCCTGATAGTGAGATCAAGTTCAACATCGAATTGCTACCCGATACGCAACTGAAATCGATACTGCCATATCATATGGCACCAATGGAGATGAAGGAGTTAAAGACGCAATTGCATGACCTGCTCAATAAGGGCTTCATTCAACCAAGCAGTTCGCCATGGGGCGCTCTAGTGTTGTTCGTGAAAAAGAAAGATGGATCGTTTCGAATGTGCATCGACTACCGTCAACTTAACAAAGTCACTGTGAAGAATAAATACCCGTTGCCGAGGATTGATGATCTTTTTGATCAACTGCAAGGAGTTGGTCACTTCTCCAAGATTGACTTAAGGTCTGGCTATCATCAACTAAAGATCCGAGGAGAAGATATCTGCAAGACTGCCTTTCGTACTAGATATGGGCACTACGAGTTCACGGTTTTGCCATTCGGTTTGACGAATGCTCTTGCTACTTTCATGGACTTGATGAATCGAGTTTTCAAGCCATTCCTTGACAAGTTCGTGATCGTATTCAATCTTTCTATCCTCTATTAATTTTATAACTAAGCTCAATTTTATTAAATTCTTAAATAGATTTTCCTTCACTTCAAAAGTGTAATTTCTAAGCATTATATGTATACAATTTAATGGAAAACACATAATCAAAGAAAATTACTTTTCTTTCAATAAAAACCAAGTATAGATAATTTTCCTAACAATAAAAAATACATGATAGAATTGATGAAAGGATATTATCAAATAAAGCCAAAATCATAAACATTAAATTATAAAATATTTAGAATCAATACATAATAGAAATTAATAATCTAACATGGTTTCATCATCCACAATTAAACCTTAGAAAGACAAAATTAAAACAACAAAATAAACAAAAGAATCCATTTTAGCAATTTGGATCCTTAATCTTGAAATATCAAATTCTTCCTTATTTTCTCAATTCTTTCCCTCCTAAACTCTTCTTTTGCTAAGCCATTTCCCTTTTATTTATAAGCATGAATGACTAGATGGCAAGTTAATGAAGAAACCAATTTTCAAATGATTTTTCTTCCTTGGCATCAAATATGTGACTTTAAACTTTGAATTCTTAGTTTTCCTTAGTTGGATTGCATAGGGATGTTTGGTGATGACTTGAATTTTTGCCATTTTTCTTCCTTGGCATCAAATGTGTGACTTTGATCTTTGAATCCTTTGTTTTTCTTAGTTGGCTTGCATAAGGATGGTTGGTAAGTTCTTTAGTCTCAATTGCATACTTGAAGATGGTGTCCTTTGCCAAAAGAAAAGAAAATTGCTTAGTTGGTTTTATTGAAAAATTATTTCTTTCAAAAAATTTGTTATTATTATTATTATTATTATTCATGCAAGTAAAAGACTACAATTTACCCAATTTTCAAGCTTTCACCATTTTATTTCCTATTTCATAAAAATATCATTAAATAAAAATATTTATTTATTAAATGAACAACAAAAAATTAATTTAAGGGCCATTAATATGTATTAAATTATGCTCATCAGTACCCTATTGAATAGGAATCAAAACCCATGTAATTTATTTCACAGTTAAGTGAAAGGGTTTATGGATTGATTAAAATGATTTTTAGTTTTGGGGGATGAGTTGATGAAAAATACCTTGAATTTTAGTAGATGAAATGGAAAAAGTGTTTTGTCAAACCGAAGTTCCATTTTATCGGATCGGATGAATGAATTAATTAAGGATTTAAAAAAATGATTGGTGAATGAGTTAATTAATTAAAATGATTAATTAATTAATTCAAATAGTGGATGAGTGGAAAAAGATTTTTTGATTTAATCTTAAAAAATGGAAGTAATTAATTAATTAACTTTTGAGTGATTTAAAAAAAAAAGATTTTAGTTAATTAAAATGATTAATTAACTTAGTTTGGGTGAAGAAATTGATTAATTAATTAGAGAGTTGATGGAGGGAGAAGAAGAAGAAAAGTTGATAGAGAACAATCAATATCAACTTTAGAGTGTGTCAAAATGGTGAAAATTAAGGGGTATTTATAGGAAAATGAGGATGAGAGTAATTTGGAAAGTGAAAATGTGAAAAGACAATAAGGGGTAGGGTAGAAAAATACTGAAAAATTAGATTGGAGGTATTTTGAAGATTACAAGTGGAGGAGTGGGGTCTGCGCCACCAGAGTTTTCAGAGTGCCAGTTGAATTTTTGTTTTTTGCTCAGGTCAAATTCTGAAACTTTCGGGTAAGTTTCTAAGAGTTTCAAAGTTTAAAAAATTCACCAACCAACTTTGATGGACTCAAAATTAATTTTAAAACAATTAAACAGTCAGTCTGAAAAAAGATCTAGTCAGTTTTAGAAAAATACTTCTTGTTATATAAGGTTTGGTCATGGTAGAAAAGGTGCAAATTGTACTAAGAATATTCAGTCAGTTCTAAAAAGTTCAAAATTAATTTTGAACTCATTGAAATGAGGGTTCACAGCTACCCTCTCATCAAAGCTATCAGTTAGACAATTTTGGTGAGAGTGAACCCAAAACTTTGGTAAGTCTGAGTTCGGAAAATGATTTTGATTGTAATGAGATAATTTTGGTGAATTTTGGAACTTGATTTGACCATTTTTGGGAGACTAATGAATTTTTAAGTTCATAATTTTTCATATTTTTCTGATGTAAAAACTACATTTTGGTCAAAAAATTGGCAAATTTTGTGTCTATGAGTAGATAAAAATCTCATGAATATAAAAAACCTTCAGATTTAGATTCTGAATATATTTTTATGTAATTGGATAATTACAAGACATATTTTACTATGCACTATTTCGTCTTTTCCCATCCTAAAATCTATAAATACCCATAACTCTTACATTATGCTACACACAGCACAATTCTTTCTTACTTTGCTCACTCCAACGTGAGCCTCATCCTTCTTTTTTTTTTTTTTATTCAATTCTTTTCCTTATTCAATTCTTTTCTTTTTTTATTTTTTATAATAATAATAAAAATCTTTTTTTCTTCTTTTTTTCTTCTTTTTTCTTCTTTCTTTCTTTTTTTTTTCTCTTTTTCTTTTAATAATAATAATAATAATAATAACAACAACAATAGAAAAAAAATCCTTTCTCTTTTTATTTATTTATTATTTTTTTTTTGTTTTTGGTGTTAGTAATAATAATAAAACTCTTTTTTTTTTTCTTCATTTGTCTTCTTTTGCTTTTTAGGTTTAGCACTTTGCAGCGATGACTTCTTCTTCTAGGAGCACTACCATGCCCTCCGCTGGTGGACTCTGAGGCCGACTATATTAAGCGCCGAGGGAGAATTTCAATCCCTCAATTCTACTCCAAGACCCTCAAGACCGTGTCTCATATGGTGGGAGTATGGCAATCAGTGTTTCATTTGCCCCCTCTAAATCCTTTTTTTTTTTTTCCGCTTTTCAGCCTCGTATTATACATGTATTGTGCCTATTGGTCACTTGTAGGCAAAAAGCATTAGAAATTGGGGTGGACAGTGCATTTTAGATATGATGATCAAGTGCTTTGCCACAGGGGGTGTTGCCAGAAATTTTTTGGAACTGATAGGCTTTATCAACTTCTTCGAGTTAAAGACACCTTATTGTGTCAATATGAACCTGATAAAGGCTTTGGCCAAACGGTGGCAGGACACCACTAATACTTTTTACTTGTTCTGTAGGGAGATGACCTGCACCCCATTTGATCTCTATATAATGATAGGGATCCAATTCGGGTCCTAGCCTCTTGATATATGCAATGATTAGAGAGATAAGTATATCGAAAGAGAGGTCACCGCACTGATCAGCTTTGCCCCTCCTATGGAGAGCACTACTGTCAGGCTTACACTCCTCCAGAAGAAGTTAGAGGGGCTATCTTTTGGAGATCTTGTTCTAGATGAGACTCTCGCTCGCTTGTGTCTTCTAGTCATTATGAGCTGCATTTTTACCCATAACATAAAGGATATGGTCGATCTGAATATCCTGAAAAGTTTAGCTCAGAATGATAGGTGGATAGAGTATGACTGGGGAGGTATGGTCTTGAATGCTATGTATTATGATATAATAGATCTATCCCATGGGCATGTACTGTCCATCGGTGGGACAGCACCAATCTAGAAGGTATGCATCATGCTCATTAGGCTATACCTTTTGTCACATCTATGGCCACTTATTTATTTATTTTTTTTTTATTTCTGATGCCTTTGTGTTGTAGATGTGGGCTTATGAGTACTTCCCATTTACCTCACCCCGATTGATTGAGCAGCGAGTATAAGATTTCCCAGCAAGGAAGAGATGGGCAAAGTTAAACCAAGATTCCTGTCATTTGCATGGTGTTCTAACATTTAGAGCCTTCTTCAACTAGTTGACTAACGAACATGTATCCCTCTTGTCTTTCATTCTTCTATTATTATTTGCTATAGTGTGCTTATTGGTTGCTTGCAGTAGATCACAAGGCCTTTTAAGGAGAGTATGTTGCTCACTTCTTTTATAAATTTTATAAAGGGCCTTTCCTATAAACGAATGTTATTGTGATCTCCTTACTTTTGCCTATACTATCTAAGCGAGAGGGTGAACTTTTAGATATTGGGATCGTGGTGTGTGCCTTCCTCTCCGTCAATGGATATGAGATTCTTTTAGACTTCCAAGTTACTCCAGATCCTTTCATCGATAGGGAGGCATACCGCTTTCAGCTCCCTGACTCTCCCTATGATGACTTTTGTCAGTAGTTTCTAATGCCTAAAATCCTATATGTGTGCTTTTCTATTACCCCCACGATTCAGAGAGATATCATCCCCCAGCTATTTCCAAAGCTCCTAGTGCTAGTACATTCCTACGGCCATGCTCAAGAAGCAAGTCATGTTGCAGGCCTTAGCCAGAGTTCAAGCTCGATGGGCTAGGATATGGAGTACCATATCTCTTATCAAATTCCCTATTACGGATCAGATGGTATTATAAGGATATGGATGGTGCCTAATATTGTTCACCCTAGTGTGCGAGATGTTCCCACTAGCATTGAGGTATATCTTTGTTCCTTTGATTTCCCTACCTTTGGAAAGGATCCTTGGGTAGGGTTTCTATTGTATTTATGCCTTTTGAAAAAGATTCAAAATATTTGACACTTTTTATGTAGATCCGTTGGGAGTTTACTCATAACACTTATCGAATGTCTCGATGAATAGAGATGGCCATAGGCGGCTTACTTACCTATCTCAATATATCATAGTCCAAGGGGCAGGGTAATAAGGATACCCATCGGAAGAGGAGGAGAGGGGACCAACACTATTAGGCTATTGACATGGAGGCTCATGCTCATCTCCTTTTGCTTTTCCTCTTCGGATGACTATACTGCGTTTACTTACGACTATGCACTTGATGTATGTACTTTCATGTTATGCCTATGATTGACACATGCCATGTATGCATGATTTGACTCCTCTAATGCTCTTATTTTATTTTGTATGCTTATTTTATGAATGCATGTTTACAATTGACAATGGTGTATGT
Organism: Reutealis trisperma; assembly: GCA_947687605.1. Lineage (NCBI taxonomy): Eukaryota > Viridiplantae > Streptophyta > Magnoliopsida > Malpighiales > Euphorbiaceae > Reutealis > Reutealis trisperma. The sequence goes on from CANTUT010000094.1 coordinate 140,964, forward strand.
CGTGGATGAATGTCTTAAGACTTGGTTTTACTAACTGATGGCTCCATTTCTCTCGTTATTCCTAATGGTTTCTAGTCGTGAGATGTTCTGAAAAACTTTATTCTGAATTTTCTATCCCAAAGAGGGAAGAAAATGGATGAATTTTGCTTGGCAGAGATTGAAAATTGAGCCATGGTGGATCAAACTTGACAAAGAGCTTCAGAACAAGGCCGCACCACTTAGATGACTAGCAGTGCTACTTCAGACCTAGGTGGCGTTGCCCATTATAAGGCAGTTACTGCTTGATGAGGGGGCTGCACCGCCGATCCTCTATCTAGTAGCAAAGTTGTGGTTGAGTAGCTTTTTGACTTTGACCTTGATGTAACACCTTAGGGCTTATATAAGGGTAGAAATTTTGAACCAAATCTGTCCATTTTTCATTTAAGAGCCAAAACTCTACCCGTTTTTTGACTTTTTCTACTTTTGCTTAGTTTTTTTTTTTTTTTCACTTTTCCTTATTCTTTTTCACTTCTTTTTCACATGGACCGTATTTCAGTCACTATATGCCCATATGGACTAAAAAACCTAACAAAGTAGATAAGATAAATTTGGGTAGGTACGGAATTGCAACTATGGTAGCCTTAAGAGGAGTTCGGGTGGATTAGGACCTCTTAAGGGTGTGTTTCTAGTTTTGGGATCCGATGGGCCAAGTTTTTTGATATGATATGGGTACGGAGGAGTTGTGCCCCACATTTAAGGAGTTTTGCGCCATACTTGGTAGCAATCCATTAGCAGTTCTAGTAATTCCAGAGTTCAGAGTTTGGCACTATAAAGTCTTTCAAGAGTTTTTAGCTCTATTGGAGGACACAACCAACCAGATGATGGTAAAGGGGTAAGTGAATCTGACTATCGTCATCAAAGAGTTTCATGATTCTAGTGACCAAGGTGATATAGGGAGACAGAGGCTCAGGATGCGAGCCTCTGTTTTCTATCTAATGGCTAGATATATGTTTCCTTGGCCCATCGGCTAAAGGGATGCTAGAGTGACGGGCTTAATATTACAATGGAGTAAAACCACTCTATGATTAGGGCCATGATGGTGGAGACATTGATGAGTCTTGACTATTTCATTTAGGGCTTGGAGAGATAGATTGTATCTCCGATAGTCCTTCAAGTGAGAAAAAAGAAATTTGTCTATCCTTACCCTTTATGGGATAGATATTTTGTGGATGTCTGATTTTTTATTTTTGATTTATTTTAAAGGTATGGTTGATAGACTACTTGAGGGTGGTTGTTGCTCTAGCTAGGAGCCCATATACAGCCATTCAATATCAGATGTGGGCCATCCTAGTGAGGAGGGGATCAATTTGGGAGTGGATTGGATGGTTCTTAGAGATTGCCCTAAAGGACATACTCTGGCATTGCTAGTGGTATAGGATCAAGTCTTTTTATGACAATGAGCTATAAGTATCGAGTGGTCTGTCTACTAGGTTTAACATGGACATCATTTTATCAGGGTATAAGGGTCTTATGATAGATGGGTTAAACTCAAGATGTGACCCCAGTTTTCAATTTCTTAGAGTCTGTACAGATCACAGCTCCTATTGTCAGGGTTATCAGAGGAGGGTGGATGAGGAGTTTCCATGTAGTGAGACCAGAGGTAGGCTTTAGTACTATTGAAAGGTATCACAGCTGGTTGACTGAGACTATATAGCCAGTTAAGAGAGAGCATCAAGCTGTTTTGCTAAGAGAGATAGAAGGTGATGAGACAGAGGAGGCAACTGCTAGAGATACTAACAACTTGGGGACTGCTACCAGGACAAAAGAGGTGTCCTAACCTACGAGAGAGACTAGAGGTGCTACAGGAGGATCTACACTGCAGGCTGCAGTAATGACTCAGACTACAGTAGCAGTGACTCAGAGGACTGTGACTATAGTTAGACATTAGGGTGACACTACTGTTGTTGTGCAGAGGAGGATTATAGTAGTGAGTGTACAAAAGAGGATTATTATCGCTAGAATACAAAAGGGAACTCCAACTGCAGCGACTTTGACACAGAGGAGGGTTATAGCAAGTAGTTCAAGAGCAATTGGCTCTCAGAGGAGAGTTTCAGGCATGAATGTAGGGAGTAGCTCTAGAGTCACTGGGACTCAAAGTAGGATGACCTGAGTAACCGCAAAGAGAAGTTCTAATATTACGAGCGCTCTGACTATTGACATTATAAAGGAGGATATAGAGACTAGGATTAGGGGGTATGATAGCTGAGGAGATTGTGGTAGGGTCTTATTCTGAGGGAGATGTTCATCCTTGGAAAAGGAGGAGGAGGGTTGACTAAGTAGAGATATTCGTCTGCCTATTTTGGTAGTTGTTAGGATAGTGGCTGTAGGTTTCTTTTTTGTACATTCATGTAAGCTGACATGACCATAAGATAAATCATAGGTACAGATAGAGGCTATCCCTTTTGTGATGATGGATTGTATGCTCTTGTAAAATCTAATGATCATTATACGAGATACCTTTACTTTGCTCTAATTTTTTCCTAAGCCATCTTTTCGGGTTTTCAACTTAACGAATATTTTTTTTCTTTATTTTATTTTTTTTTGTTTAGAAAAAATAACCAAATGATGCATTAGGCACAGAAGATGAGATTGTGATGTAAATAAAATATTTTTACTTTATGCTTTAGACTGCACCTGAGTCAAACTACTTATATATCTTATACAGTTATCATCATCATTTTTTATTACTTTTCAAGGAGAATCAAGTCCATATAGTTTTGATTACATTTCTTTGAACAAAAAGATATATAAAAATGATGCAGATGTCATCCTCAAATAAAATATCTTTTTAGCTAATTCAGATTACAGGGATTGGAGAACTCATTTCCATCCACTTCCGCTAGAATGGCGCCTTTGCTAGATAAAATCTTTTTATGCATATATGGTTTGGCCTAGTTTAGTCTAAACTTTCCCCTTAGGTCATAGACTGGGGCCTTAATCTCTTTTAGAATCAAATTTCCTTCCTCTAGACCTATGTCTTTTACTTTCTTATTAAAATGTCTAGCTAGCCTCTGTTGGTAGCCTTGGATTTTGTACAAGGCATCCATTCTCTTCTCATTAATAGCATTTAGTTGCTCATCATATCCTTTGATCTAGTCTACCTTGCTCAACTGGCTTTCTATTATGACTTTAGTAGATTGAATTTGCATCTCGATAGGAAGGACAGCCTCCATTCCATAGACTAAGGCATATGGGGTTGCCCTTGTTGGAGTATGAACAGTAGTCCTATATCCCCATAAAGCAGCAGGCAGTCATTCATGCCAATCCTTATGTTTCTCAATAACTTTCTGCAGAATAGTCTTAATGGTCTTATTGACACCTTTAATAGCACCATTAGTCTGTAGTTAGTAAGGAGAGGAGCAGTGATATTGAATCCCTTTTGTCTGGAGTTAGCGGACTACCTCCTTTTGAAAGTAGGAGCCATTATTTGTGATTATCTCAAAGGGGATTCCAAACCCATAAAGGATATTGGTTTGGATAAAGTGTGCCACCTTCCCTTTTGTCTAGAGTTAGCGGACTACCTCCTTTTGAAAGTAGGAGCCATTATTTGTGATTATCTCAAAGGGGATTCCAAACCCATAAAGGATATTGGTTTGGATAAAGTGTGCCACCTTTTTTGCATTTAAGACTGGATATGGTGCTGCCTCAATCCATTTTGTAAAGTAGTCTACATCCACCAAAATGTATTCATGTCCACTTGAGAACTTTGGAGATATCCTCCCGATGACATCTATGCCCTATGTAGCAAAAGGCCATGGTGTTGCTATCAGATTCAAAGGAATAGGGGGCCGATATTGGAGCTTGGCAAAGATCTAACATTTGTGCACATACTTAGCACAGTCTTCGTTCATGGTTAGCCAAAAGTAGCCCATATTTACTATCTTTCATGCCAAAACTACACAATTCATGTGTGGGCTTTCCTCTATATCATAGACCCACTCTATAATTTGTTGGGCTTCTTCTTCAGTCACACATTGCAAATGGATGTCGCTCATGCTCTCTTATACAATGCATTGCTATTGGGAATAAAACCAGTAGACAGCTGCTTTAGGGTTCTTCAATCTACTTTTGAGGCCCCTTCTAGATACTTACCATTCTAGATGTAATTGAGGATGTCCCAAAACTAGGGCTTAGCATCACCCAGCTGAAGATTCATGCACATAGTATAATATCCAGGCTATTGCTTTACTTCAATGACAATAGGCTTGTGTATTTCATTATCACTCATGTCTATCATTGAGGCGAAGGTGGTTAGAGCATCAGTAAATTGATTGTTTGCTTTTGGTAAATAATGAAAGAGAGCTCATGAAAACTTTTAGCTAAGTCATTCAAGCATTGATGGTAAGGAACCAAACACTCTTCTCTAATTTTCCACTTACTGAGAGCTTGGGAAGCAATGAGATTAGAATCACCATAGACCTCCAAGTAGTCTATTCTTATGTTAATGGCCACCTCTAAACCAACTATACATACCTTCATTATTGATTACTTCAAATGCTAGCTTGATTTCCATGGACAAATGATCTCCTTTAGGGGTGACTAGAAGTATGCCGGCTCCGTAGCCTTTACTACTAAAGGCACCATTGAAGAATAACTTCCATACTTTAGGATCTATGATTAAGATGTCCTCATCTGAGAATTCAGGCTCAAATACTTCACCTTCCATAGGGGCAGCAGTGAGTTGGTCAGTAATTATACTTCCTTTAACTACTTTTCTTGGGATGTACTTTAGGTCAAAAGCTATAAAAACTACCATCTATCGTGCCATTTTGTTGTCAAGAACCAGCCTCTCCATAAGGAATTTCAAGGGGCTCCTGTCAGCTAGTATATAGGTTATATATGAGCATAGGTAGTACTGGAGCTTATGGCATACCCAAACCAAGGCTAGGCATAATTGCTCAATCTAGTTATACTTAAGCTCATGAGCCAGCATATGTTTGCTTAAATAGTAATTGGCATTCTCTTTGTATGAGTCTTAAGCATTTTAGGCAAGCATTACACCTATAACTTCTGAAGTTATTAATAAGTAGAGCAACAATGGCTAACTTAGCCTTGGGGGTTGCAGTATTGGTAGGTTCAGGAGGTATTACTTAATTCTATCAAAGGCTTCTTAGCATTATTCATTCCACTGCTTAGAGGTTCCTTTCCTTAGTAGCTTGAAAATCGGCCCATAGGTATCTGCCAATTGTGCAATGAAACAGCTAATATACTGTAAGCGACCTAGGAAACCTCTAATCTCTTTTTCAGTTTTAGGGGGAGGCATTTCTATAATTTCCTTTGACTTAGCTAGATCCACTTCTATACCTCTTTGCCTAACGGTGCCTTAGAAATGCACCTAAAAAGGCACTTAGTGGGGTTCAACTTAAGATTGTATTGTTTGAGCCTAGTAAAAGAATCGATCCAGAGCTTCAAAATGGCCCTCAAGAGTTTCAAACTTTATAACCATGTCATCCATATATACCTCGACATCCTTATCATCCACATATACTTCGACATCCTTATGCATCATATCATAAAATATGGTAGTGGACATTCTTTGATAAGTTGCCCCAGTATTCTTTAAACTAAAAGGCATTACCCGATAACAGTAGGTGTCCCATTCTATCATAAAGGATGTCTTTTCCTTATCAGAGGCATAGACTTGGATTTAGTTATAGCCCTCATAGAGATCGGTTAAGGAGACCAATGATGCACTAGCCATATGGTCCATGAGCAAATCAATATGAGGCAAAGGGAAATCATGAGGGGTAAGTGATAGGTTTGCTGAATCCGTTATCTAACAACTTGGTTACTTCCTCCTTAATCTTCAAAGACTATTCTATCTTCATTCTTCTCAGTTTTTGCTTTACAAGCTTTACATGTTCATAAGTCAGGATCTTATGAACTGTTATGCTTAGATCTACTCCTACCATATTCTTGGGCTCCCGTGCAAAACAATCTAAGAACTTATGAACTTTTCGACCAATGACTGTGTGTCAAAATATGCAAATACAATGTATGTAATTTTAGGGTTTTCCTCTGTGCCATAATTGATTGGTTATTTGCCTTTTTATTTTTTTATTTCTTTTTTATTTTCATTTTATTTTTCATATTTCTCATTTAATGATGAGTCAAAGGAAGTAGAGCATAGAGAGATAGGAAAGTAAGCAGAAAACTTGTTCATTTCATTGAAGATAAAGGTCCCATCATCATGGGTTACATTAGCTTAAAAGGATAATCCTAGGAGATGGGTTACAAAATTTGAGAGGAAAGACTGAAAGGTCTCAACAAACTCATACTTAGACTTAGGGGATTTTAACTCTGACTCGAACTCGAAGGATTCAGATGAGGACATAATAGGGCTGATGCTCTTCTCAAAATACCAGTTATTCAGTGGTACTTAGGATGGTTGAATGAGCTTGATGGGATTAAGTTCTTAGTGGTTGGTGATCATATGGATGGTCTTAAAAAGAAAGGGCTCCATGCTCGTTTTGCAATCCTCCTCCAATTGATAGATGGGTTCACACTCCTCTATATTGAGCCTAATATTAAAGAAAATTTCAAAACTAGGGATTAGGTTTTTAGAAATATGATAGAACCAAGGTTCAAGAAAGCCACAGTAAGGGAAATCTTATCCCTCTTTCACGAAATATCTATTAAGAGTTTTGAAGTAAGGGCGCATAGGCCAATCATAAGTCTCACCTTGCCTTTTGGCCTCGGTTCTTAGTTTGGCCTTTTCCTCTAATCTGTAATATCTTTAGGTTTAGGCACATAGCCAAGACCAAAAAGAGGATTGGCAGTGGGACACTCAGGAAATTGGGTGATCCCTTGCTAGTTTCTTCCAAGCCCTAAACTTGGAAAATAATCCATTTTCTTCATCATGATAGCTACTACCACATTACTATATGGATCAAAGTCGAAAGCAGTAAACTCTTTACCTTCCCCTTGAATGAACTGGATATTATTAAATGAGAAGCCAAACAGAGGAATGGCAGAGGTTTCAGGCTTGATTTCCAAAATCGACACAAAACTCGAAATGTCACTCTTTCTATATACATAAGCTTGGACAGTTATGATATTTGTACCATAGGGAAATTTCAACTTCTGGTGTAAGGAAGAAGGAACTGCTTTCACTTGGTGAATCTATGGTCTGCCAAGTAGGAGGTTAAAATAGGCTTGGACATCAATCACTTGAAATGGGATTGGCATTGTCATTGGTCCAATTGTGACATCAAGATTTGTTACTTCCAAAACTTCCCTTTTGGTGTTATCATATGCTTTAACCACTTGGTCTGATGGGTTGAAATCTAAAGCCTCCAATCCTAGACAGATGGCCACTTTGAGCGGACATATGTTTAGAGCAAACCTGTTATCTACTAACACTTATGAGGCCTCACTTGAGCACTAGCTTGATTCGCTAGATGAAATTGGTATGCTCATTCAGGTTTAAACTCATTATGGAACCCTTGGGTTCAAATTGGTTGATTTTGAAAAATAATTTTAGGAGTCGCCACCTTAATTTTATTTAGTTAGGAAAATATTAAGGAAAAAACCCAAATTGGCTCTAATTTATTAATTTTGCAATTAATTTACCCAAGGATAAAAATCACTAGTCTTTGAACCAAGTTGAGCTCGGGGACTAGGTTTTTGGTTAAATAATCTAAATTTAGCTCTTAAGTTTAATTTAACTTAAAAATTAATTTTATGGATGACAAATAGTATATGATAATTATAATATCATTATTAATGCATGAGCATGATATGAGTGCAATGAGAAAATTAAAATGAAACATCCACAATTTACATTAATTAAAAAGAAGAAAGGATAATGATTGGGATTTGGATTTGAGGTTTGGATTTAGATTCTAAACGTGCCTACATACCCCATTGAATGGGGATCAAAACCCACGTAGTTCATTCCACAATTAAGTGGAGGGGTTTATAGATTGATTAAAATGATTTTTGGTTTGGAGAATAAATTAATAAAAATACCTTGGATTTTGGTGGATAAGATAGAAAAAGTGTTTTGCAAGACTGAAATTCTATTTTATCGGACTGGGCAATTAGATTGATTGGGAGATTAATTAATTAATTAAAATGATTAATTAACTAATTAATATGATGAAAAGGATGGATGGGTTAATTAATTAAAAAAATTAATTAATTAATTTGAATGAAGGGTGGATTAAGAAAAATGATTAATTTGATTTTGAAAAGTGATTAATTAATTAATTAAAAAGATTAATTAATTAATTAATTGAGTGATTAATTTTAATTAAAAAAAAGAGAGTTTTAGTTAATTAAAAAGATTAATTAACTTGGCTAGGGTAAGGTAATTAATTAATTAAAATATTGATTAATTAATTAGAAAGTGGTTGGAGGGAGAAGAAGAGAGGAATTAGAGGATAGCTATCAACTCTAACTCAAGGGATAAAGAGAAATGAGAAGTGGATAGAGTATTTATAGGAAAAGTGGGTGAGGGTAGTTTAGGAATTGAAAAAGTGAAAATGCCAAAAAGATAGGTTGAATAGGGGTTAATAATTGGGTTAAAAGGGGCAAGTTGGTCATTTTAGGGGTAGGAAAACAAAGCTCTGATGCTGCTTCATGCAAAAAAGGGTGGAGCTCCTTATCAAAGGGCATGGATTCGCATCAGCTCTGCATGGATCCATGTCAGACTGGTTGACATGGCTCCATGCAGAAGGGGGCATGGCTCCTTATCAGAGAGAGAGGATTAGAATTAGCTCTATGCAGATCCATTTTAGACTGGCAGCGCTATTGCACCAGTGAGGTGTAGATCCTCCCAAACCTAGTGCGAATCCGCGGCTCAACCTTTTTTTTTTTTTTAGAGATTAGATGGTTTAGTGTTTAGGAAATTTAGACATTCGATAGCAAATGTAATTGAAGGCTAAAAAATTTTCTTTTGGGGATGCTGCCCCTGAACCCCTGCCCGTTAACCGGCTAGTGGGATTACCATAACAATTCTTAGTAAATGCTAAGGTGCGACTGGATGATGAGGATGCAAAATTGACGGTTCATAACACCATAGGCATAATTTTGCCTTGGGTCATCACTGTGATGTAAAGAGCATGGTTGTGGCTTTCTTCTTTGTAAGGGATGTCATGATCATCGAAAGAAATGGTCATGAATTTGGCAGTATTGGTTAAAGATGCCATGAGGGTCTCAAGTGAGATGTTAATAGGAGCCTAACATTGGTTCAAGGCCTTGTAAAGAGCTTAGCGATGAGGGTAAGAGGGCTAAATGAGGCTCCATATTGATATGTTCACTTGGGTTTTCTTTAATTGCATGAGAATAGGATCCTCCTTAGGTTCACTATGGGGGCTTCAATTTTTTGATAGGAGGAGGGATGGTATAACTTACTAGGCTTGAAACTTTAAGTTGTAGAGGTGGTAGGAGAACTCTCCCACTTTAGGTTATTACATTGATTTCAGTGACAAAGTCATTTAGATCAAGTACGCGACAATAGCCTAAAGTGGGGTAGATGAGGGAAAGAGGATCAAACCCCAATTCATCAGAAGGAGGAAAATTGACATTTGTTTGGTGGTTAGGCAGAGGATTTGTGGTGATGTTAGGCTTAGCTCTTATAGCAATGATGTCACTGCTATCTATTAAATCCTGAATACGATGCCTTAGAGCTTTACAAGCATCCGTTTTATGCCTAGGTCCTTAGTGATAATCACATCGCTCACTAGCATTATAGTTCTTAAGTTAAGGATTAAAGGGTGCTTTTGGCTCTAAGGGTTCAACGAGATGGGCTTCTAGGGCCTTTTTATAAATAGTGCTTAAAGGCATTCCCAATTATGAGAAACTTCTTCTTTCCAACCTCATAAGTTAATGGTAGGAAACAACATTGACTTTTCCTCCCTTTTGGGCAGAATGAGTAGTATTGAAGGTGAAGTTGGTGTTCTTACGGTATCTCAAACTTAAGGATTCATCCTTGATTTGACTAGATTGAATCAAATCCTCGATTTTAAAAGCTATAGCAATAAGATCTTTGAAGTCCGAGAGATACTTATCACATCCCAATTTCAGAGATATGACAACCCTAGAACATGGAGAGACATAAGGTCACATACGCCTATAGAACCCACTCATGAACATACAATCACTGCCAAGGATCATACCAAACCACATGCACTAACTTAACTAAACCATTTATAAGAAAACTTTAAGTTGCGGAAGAATAGTTAAAATATACTTTAAATAAAGCCCATAAGAAAATAATAATTAGACTCTAAATAAAGTCACCAAAGCATAATGTTTCAAAATAAATTCCAAAAACAAATATTCTTAGAGAGTCTAAGGATGACTCTTTATAACACAGCAAGGTAAATAACTTGGACAAGAAAATCCCCCAAGCGAAGTAGATTGCTTAAGCCATCTCCTTACCTCCTCATAATGCTCACTTGGAACCACACAAGGAAAAAAGGGTGAGATAGATGATCTCAATGAGTAAATAATATAGCTTATGCAATAACACATATCCCTTAAAAAGGGCCTATAGCTTATAATACATAGTTCATGATTTAAAATTTATGGTTCATAGTTTGCAATTTAGCAAGGTTTACAGAAATCACACTTATCACTTATGAAGAGTTGATGGCTATTTTATCTCATTCACTCTAGGGAGAGGTGGCTTATACCAAATTCTAACTCCCAACCCATCATTTATAGAGAGTCGTGAAACTTATTAGGCTCCACGGCTAGAACTGCCCATTCTAGCTGAGGTGGATGCACTACCCCTATCCATCGGGTTAAAACCATATGCACAAGTTCTTATGATTACTTGCATCGGCAGGTGGATTTTTGAATCAAAGGTTAGAGGTACTATAGTTAGATCTAATTGTGAGGCCTCGCCTAGGCACCCGGTTTGATTTGCTAAAGGGAATCGAAAATGCCTATTTGGGAGAAACATCACGATTGGAACCCGCTATGAGTTCAGAAAATTTGTATTTTGCAAATTGTTATTTGTAAAAGGAGTCACCACTTCAGTTTTGTTTATTTTAGTTGGGAAAATTAAAGGAAAAATCCACTTTGATTGACTCTAAAATTATATCATTTATCCCAAGGAAAAGCACTAATCCTCGAATGACCAAAGAGGGTTCGGGGACTAAGTTTTAGTTAAAACAATACAAAAAATTAGTTTGGCTTAAATACAAAATAGCTTTTGTAAAAGAAGTTTTTATGTATGCATGAATATATATAATATGATGCATGAAACAAATATTACTCATGAAATGCATGGCAATATGAAATGGTGACAATTACAAAACAAAAAAGTAAAAGAAAACTACTTAAAACTATTACAAGTCAAAATGTCAAAATCAATGGATCTTTCCTCTAGCCCTTATGGGTTCTAGGAAAAGCATACATTCCTCAAATATAATCTAAACAACTGAAATAAGAAAGAGAGTATTAAACAATTATAATAAAAAGAACTCAAAGTTAGACTTTTATTTAAGAAAAATAATTTTGATCCTAAACTATGCGAAGAAGGTGATAGAGAGAAGAAGTTGTTAATTTTAGCGGAGTTGAATGCTTTAAAGACGGCAAGCCTACGTATCCCTTTGAATGGAAATCAAACCCCATGCAGTTCTTCATTCTTGCGAAGGAGGGGTTTTTAAGTCATAGCCTTTGTTATCATATTTTGATTGATTTTAAAAGGCTTAGGGATTTGTTAATTAGGTCAGATTTTAATTAGATATTTTCAGATTTAGATCTTGAAATTGAAATTGAAAAGGAAAAGAAAGAACTTTTACCTTTGGCTTCCGTCGGCGAGGAACATAGGGAGCAAGCTTAGCACCGGATCTAAGTTCCACCTTGGCCTCGAGATATCACGAGCACTCCTTTTGGAAGAAGAACTCTTAAATAGTGTGAACTCTTCTTGGAGGGACTAGGGTAACACCTTTGCTTGAGAAAGGGCTTGAATTGAACCTTTTCTTGATTAGAAAACTTAAGGATAGAACTTAAGATGATTAGGAGGCTTGTGAATGGGGTTTTGAGATGATTAGAAAACTTATGAATAAGGTTTTATGTGATGGAGGTGGTTTTGAAAGAGGATTTTAAATGATTGAAAAACTTAGAAATAGGGTTTAGAAAGCTTTAGGCAGAGTATAGAAGCATGTAATTGTGTGTCCTTAGCTGTTATGAGGTGCAAGGTATTTATAAGAGGAGTTTGGAGCTAAAAATTAATAGTTTTCGAGTAGGATTCTGACAAGGCACAGTTGCAGTAACTAGTACGTCGGCTGCAATAACCGCAGAGTGTTATAACCGCAGAGCTAGCTGTGGTAGCCAATTGGCTACTGCAGGGACCTTTGCGGTAATCGCAGTTGGCTGTGAGTTACCGCAGTGGGCCCGTGGGTTGCCACATTTCGTCTTTCGACTCATTCTCATCTGTTTTTTATCCGATTTGGGCCCAGTTTGATTATCTGGGTTCATAATTAAGTGCTAATCTTCTAAAAGTGCAAGTTTTAAGACATTTTTTTTCAATAGGGCACTGCCTCGCACCTTGCAAAGGGCGCTGCCCCCTTGATCCCTTCCCGCTAACCAACTAGTGGGACTGCCATATGCGTAGTGCATGAATCTTAGCAAGTGTCAAGCTGTGGTTGGATCCTAAGGGTGCAAATTTGAAGGTTCACAGGTATCCCCTCATCAGGATTGGCTTTGAGCAAAAGGCGATTCTGATGATAGTAAACCCTAGAATGAGGGATGGTAAGATGAACCAAATGGATGCCTAAGTCAGCGTCTAGACATGTTTGGGTGGAAATGGTTTTTTTTCTTTTTTAAAGTGATGAAAAAAGGAACCATAGGGATGCTTAGATGATCTAAACGTTTATAGGTGAAATTATCCTAAGGCCATCCTAGGATGGTCTAATTAAAAGGGATACCTAATTCAGATTTAAGGTATGAATTCTAAGGCTATCCTAGGATGGTCTTATCCAAAGGGATACCTAATTCAAATTTAAGGTATGAATCCTAAGGCTATCCTAGGATGGGTCTGATCAAAAGGGATACCTAATTCAGATTTAAGGTATGAATCCTAAAACTATCCTAGGATGGGTCTGATCAAAAGAGGATACCTAAGTCAAATTTAAGGTATGAATCCTCAGGCTATCTTAGGATGGGTCTGATAAAAAGGGATACCTAATTTAGATTTAAGGTATAAATCCTACCTAATTCTGATTTAAGGTATGAATCATAAGGCTATCCTAGGATGAGTTCGATTAAAAGAGATACCTAATTCAGATTTAAGGTATGAATCATCAGGCTATCCTAGGATGGTATGATTAAAAGAGATACATAATTCATATTTAAGGTATAAATCCTATCTAATTCAGATTTAAGGTATGAATCCTAAGGCTATCCTAGGATGGTATGATTAAAAGAGATACCTAATTCAGATTTAAGGTATGGATCCTAAGGCTATCCTAGGATGGGTCTGATAAAGGGGCTATCTAATTCAGATTTAAGGTATGAATCCTAAGGCTATCTTAGGATGGGTCTAATAAAAGGGGATACCTAATTTAGATTTAAGGTATGAATCCTAAGGTTATCCTAGGATGGGTCTGATAAAAAAGGGATACCTAATTCAGATTTAAGGTATGGATCCTAAGTCTATCTTAGGATTGGTCCGATTAAAAGAGATACCTAATTTAGATTTAAGGTATGGATTCTAAGGCTATCTTAGGATGGGTCTGATTAAAGGAGATACCTAATTTAGATTTAAGGTATGAGTCCTAAGGCTATCTTATGATGGGTCCGATTAAAAAAGATACCTAATTCAAATTTAAGGTGTGAATCCTAAGGCTATCCTAGAATGGGTCTGATCAAAAGGGATACCTAATTCAGATTTAAGGTATGAATCCTAAGGCTATCCTAGGATGGGTCTGATAAAAAAGGGATACCTAATTTAGATTTAAGGTATGAATCCGAAGGCTATCCTAGGATGAGTATGATAAAAGAGATACCTAATTTAGATTTAAGGTATTAATCCTAGGATGGTATGATAAAAAAGGATACCTAATTCAGATTTAAGGTATAAATGCTAAGGTTGTCCTTTTTGGTAGGAGCTAAAAAATGATATTCTTGTCTGGTAGGAATGATGATGACCCTGTCTGGTAGGAATGAGATGATACATTTTGATTCAGAAGTCTGACTTATAACTTGTTCTATTGTGAGATGCATCTAACTATGCAATGATTGGATACCTTTAACCTATGAAGGGTCAATTTGGTAAGAGAGTGCTGAGCTTCTAGAAGAAAGATGCCCCCACTTTGGAAAGGTGAATATTTGGATGGGAGGTGCCCCCACTTTAGAATGACAAAGGAAAGCGGTTTGGTTTTTTTTTTTTTTTTTGGATGATCGGCTAGCTTATAGGTGAAATGGGCATGTCTAGTATGAGGCTAGTTGGTCAATGGCTATTATTAAAATTGGGAGGTCAAACCAAGTATGGCTAGAAGAGGTCGGGTAGGGTTTGGGTGTGTTCAGTTTGCAATAATGTTTGGCTTAAGACTGAATTGGGAAGCTTGAACAAGGGGGTCAAGTCCTTTGAGACAATAAGGTTTAGGTCAGGTCTAGTTTTAGGGAAGGTCAGGTCCGGCAATTGGCTTGGTCAGTTATGGCCTTTTAGTTTTGGGTTTAGGGGAGATTTGTTTAAAATGAGTGCATTATCTTAGAAGGCTAAGTCAGGTTTGGCTAGGTTCATTTAAAAGCTTAGTCTGGTTTGGCTTCGTAAGAGATCATATTAGACGCTCGGTCGAGTTATAGCCTTCTAGTAGGTTCATTCAGAAGGCTTTAGTCAAAGAGATCAGGTTAGGATGCTAGACCTAGGAGGCTAATCTTGGATTAGAGGAAAAGTTCAGGCTAGGCAATCAATTTGGAAGGCTCAGTTAGATTTTGCCTTAGAGGAGATCATAAAGGCCTTTTAGGAGTGGGCTTCAAGGTGAAGGATTTTTAGGAGTGAGCTTTATGGTGAAGGCTTCTTGGTTTGGATTTCATAGTGAAGGTTTCTTGGTTTGGGTTTCATAGTGAAGGCTTCTAGATTTGGGCTTCATGGCGAAGGCTTTTAGTTTTGAGCTTCATAGTGAAGGCTTCTAAATTTGGGCTTCAAGGTAAAGGCTTCTATGTGTTGAGGATAGTTTTCTATGAGGGTGCTTTGGATGGCTGGCTTTAGCTCAGGTATAGTGCCACAGGTTTGGTCACAAAGATAGCATAGGCTCATGGATAAGAGTTTGCCTTTTAATATGGTTGCATCAGAATAGTTTGCAAGCTCTAAAAGGCTTTGATTCTCAAGGATTATGTGTTTTGCCAATTTAATCTTTCAAAGATCATGAGATGTTTGCCAAAGAAGCATGAGATGGGCCTTGACTGGTTCGAGTCCTTCTTAATCAACTTGAGGACGATAGGCTTTGGGAGATATGCCTCGAGTTCTGATTTTGCCAAGGAAACTGGATTCAAAGATGAAGAGTCTTGAGAGATTTGGGATTTTTTATTCTACCCATAATGAGATTTTGCCAAAAAAAGGATGGTACGTGGCTTGAGCTTGAAATGATGGTATGATTTGTAAATGAGGCTTGGGATAGAAAAGTTCGGGAATGGCTTGAAGGTAAGGTGAAACTTCTGAAAAGAATCATGGAGGTTGTATGGTTTTGCTTTTTGTAGCATAAATCATGGAAAAGAGCGAGTCAAGCTTTTCTAGTTGTTTGAGATTGAAGAGACTCTTGGAGTGACACTTAATTAGTTTGACTTGATGATTCACTGACTGCACTAGCTAAAACAAAAAGCCTTTAGGAATGGCTAAAGGGCTGATGGAGGAAGACAACTTGGGGATCATGGTCCTAAATGAGAGATAGGGATGTGATGGACTAGAGATACGTATTAAGTCTTTGAACTAAGTGATAGGATGGACTGACAACAAATGATGACGTTCTGGAAGACATAGCCCTATTATAAGATAAGGGCATAAAAGTCAGCATAATTTTAAAGAATGAGCCTTTGATGAGGAAGGATGACTTTGGAGTCATGAGACCAGACAGATTGATAATTTAACAACTTTGGACATGAGGGAAGGTGACTTGGATGAGCTTTCTCTCTTTTTTTTTTTTTAGCTTTAACTTTTGTCTCAGCCACCCTTTCAGATTTTCAACATAGTGAGTTGGAATTAATGAAATTTGGAAGGAAATTCCACCATGGTTTAGGCTACTGCCTCTTTTCATTTTGAAGGGCTCTAACCTTTGAAATCTGGATTTGATAGAGGTCTTCTTTGAACTTATCGCCCCTTGTTGAGGTGCATCATTTGATTACCTAATTGTGCAATAGATAACTACATTTACTTGCTCCTTCTGCTTCAGCTATTTGATGAGAGGTCCTTCCTTGGTTAGAGCTTGTGAAGCATTTATTGATTCGAGAGAATGAGGACACCCCACATTTTGATTGTGGTGGATTTAATCTTTACCCCTTTCATTTTCTTTTCTTTTCTTTTCTTTCCTTTTTCTTTTCTATTTTTTTAAACTCATCCATGTCAAACTCAATCTAGGAAGATAAGAAAGTTAATGCATAAATAATGAAAAGAAAACATAGATGAATTACTATAAAGGAAACTTGATTATAAAATAACAAAAAAAGTGATTGATATAGTTGATAAAATAAAATAAAATGACAGACTCAGACTCAGACTTATACTTAAACTTTTAGGCAAATGACAAACTCTGACCTAGACTTAGACTCAGACTCAAATTTTAGGCTTAGACTTAGATTTGGAATTCAACCTCAGACAAGTCAGATTAGCTAGGCTTGAATTCCTCTATGTTATGCTACTCAGGGTTGAATTAAGGTCTTGGGTCTTGCTTTAGGGGGATGATATCTCCACTATCAATCAGATCCTAGATTTTATGTTTCAAAACTTCACATGCATTGGTTTAGTGCCTCACTCCTTGATGATATTCATAATACTCATTGGGGTGGTAACTCTTTGGTAAGGGATTAGGGGTGACTCTTGGTTCCAGCAGTTTTACCATTCTTGCCTCCAAAGCCTTTTTATAAACCGCTGCTAATAGAACTTCCAAATCTGTGAAAGCCCTTCATTAAGATTTCAAGGGTCGCCTATTAGTCATGGCAGCTACCTCTATGCTCTCTCACTCGACATCAATAAGGGGAGTGTAGGTGTCCATATCCTTCCATTGAGTAGAGGCAAGAGGAGTGGAGGTATTGCTCTTCTTGCACCCTTTTTCTATTGTGAGGGTTTCCTCTAGTGTATCAATGTTGAGATTTAAAGGTCTTTTGATAGCAAAAGAGGTTGGGTTTTCCTTACTTTGGAAAGGATTCAAAGAAGAGGCAAGGTTAGTATCTAAGACTGATGGCATGGCTGAGGCTAGAATAGCAATGGTGTTTGAGATTGAGGATGTAAAATTATGAGTCATATCAATGGTAGGTGCAACATTGATGGGCTTAGCTTGGTTCAACATTCCTCTCACTTCATTAATGATAAGTTGGCATTGAAAACTCAAAGCATTAGTGAAAGCAGAAGTAAGATGGATTAGGGCATTATTAAAACTGAATTGTTGGCTAGCTAAAGAATGATTGAAATTGGCTCATTGAGCATCTAGGGCATAGATTGTGAGGCCTCATCCGAGCACCGGCCTGGTCCGCTAGAGGGAACTGGGATGCTCATTTGGGTTTAGACTCACGATAGAACTCTTGGGTTTGGATTTGGTTGATTTTGAAAAATGATTTTTGGGAGTCACCACCCTAATTTATTTTTAAATGGGAAAATTAAGGAAAAACCCATTTGACTCCAATTCATTAATTTTTAATTAATTTGCCCATGGATAAAATCACTAACCTCGAACCAGGTTGAGCTCGAGGACTAGGTTTTTGGTTTTAAATAATTAAAATTTGGCTCTTAAGTTTAATTTGACTTAAAAATTGAATTTCATGAATGACATTTATGAGATGATTTTAAAGAAAATGCATGAATATGACAAAATATGAATGAATAGTGAAAATAAACATTCACAAATTAATTGAAAAGGGAAAAGAGATTGATTGGGATTTGGATTTGAGGTTTGGATTTAGATTCCAAACGTGCCTACGTACCCCATTGAATGGGGATCAAAACCCACGTAGTTCGTTCCACGGTTAAGTGGAGGAGTTTACGGGTTGATCAGATTGATTTTGGTTTGGGTGTGTTGAAAGTGAGGAAAGAGACTGACACCTTGACTTTTGGTGGGCGAAGTGTTTTACCGGACCGAAGTTCTGTTTTATCAAGACCAGGTGATTAGATGGATTGGAAGATTGATTAATTAATTAAAACGATTAATTAATTAATATGATGAAAAGGATGGATGGATTAATTAATTAAAAAGATTAATTAACTAATTTGGATGAAAAAGTGGATTAAGAAAAATGATTAATTTGATTTTTGAAAAAAATGATTAATTAATTAAAAGGATTAATTAATTAATTTGGATGAAAAGTGGATTAAGAAAAATGATTAATTTGATTTTAGAAAAAAGTGATTAATTAATTAAAAAGATTAATTAATTAATTAATTTTAATTTTAGAAAAAGAGTTTTAATTAATTAAAAAGATTAATTAACTTGGTTAGGGTGAGATAATTAATTAATTAAAAAGATTAATTAATTAATTAGAGAGTGATCGGAGGGAGAAGAAGAAAAGAATTTAAGGATAGCAATCTACTCAAATTCAAGAGGTGTGTTGGAATGAGAAGTAACGGGGGTATTTATAGGAAAAGTGAGTGGGAGTAGTTTAGGTAATGAAAATGTGAAAAGACCATGAGGAGTAGGGCTAAAAAAGGCTGAAAATTGGACTGAAAGGGGCAAAATGGTCATTTTCTGTGCAGGTGGGGCCCACAGGGACTAGAGCTCGTAGAGCCTGGTGTGCGACGCCGCATCAGGCCTTTGCGGTGCCGCATCAGGCATTTGCAATGCCGCATGCCACATGGCGCTGGCACATTTTTTGAGGCTTTTTTTTTTTTTGGAGATTGATTGTTGGTATGGAGTTTGGGAAATTTGGATGTCTGGTGGCAATGTAAATGAGGTCTAAAAAATTTTCTTTTAGGGGCACTGCAAGAAATTAGCGGGACCACCATAATAGCTCTGTGCAATGAGTTAAATTCAGCAAGTGCTAAAACTGCAGTTGGATGCTGAGGGTGTAAAATTAAGGGTTCACAGTTGCCCTCTCATCATAATTGGCTTTGAATAAAAGGTGATTTTGATGATAGTGAACGTTGGAAAGAGGTGCCATGTCAGACTCTGGGCTTGTGTATTTTTGTCATATCCTTTAGGAGGAGGACCTTTAGCATAAATGAAACTTTATCAATGGCTATCTGTTCGGCCTTGACGTTGGTTGCAGAAAATGGTCTTAGTGAATTTTAATTAAGGCTATCTGTTCGGCCCTAACATTGGAGATGTAGAATGTTTGAGGCGAATCTCAATCAGGGCTATCTGTCCAGCCTTAATGTTGGAGATAGAGAAAGTTTGGTGAATTTCAATCAAGGCTATTCATTTGGTCTTAATGTTGGAGATAGAGAAGGTTTGGTGAATTTCAATCAAGACTATATGTTCGGCCTTAATATTGAAGATAGAGAAGGTCTGAAGTGAATCAAGGCTATCTGTCCAGCCTTAATGTTGGAGATAGAGAAGGTTTGGTGAATTTCCATCAAGGCTATCTGTTCGACCTTAATGTTGAAGATAGAGAAGGTCTGAAGTGAATCAAGGACAGATCAAGGCTATCTGTCCAGCCTTAATGTTGGAGATAGAGAAGGTCTGAAGTGAATCAAGGCTATTTGTCCAGCCTTAATGTTAGAGGTAAAGATGATATGGGGTAAATTTCAATCAAGGCTATTTGTCCAGCCTTAATGTTAAAGGTAAAGATGATTTGGGTAAATCTCAATCAAGGCTATATGTTTGGCCTTAATGCTAGAGGTAAAGATGATTTGGGGTAAATCTCAATCAAGGCTATCTGTTCGGCCTTAATGTTGGAGGTGGAGAAGGTTTCGGTAAATTTCAATTAAGGCTATCTATTTGGCTTTAATGTAAAGAAGATTGGGTAAATCCCAATTAAGGCTATCTGTTTGGCCTTAATGCTAGAGGTAAAGAAGATTTGGCTAAATCTCGATCAAGACTATCTGTTTGGCCTTAGTGCTAGAGGTAAAGGTGATTTGGGGTAAATCTCAATCAAGGTTATCTGTTTGGCTTTAATGTTAGAGGTAAAGATGATTTGGGGTAAAGATGATTTTGAACAAGATAATTTAGTGAAAGAGAGCCTCAACCTATGGCGAGTCGGCTCACAAGATTCTGAGGAAGAGTCTCAGCTTCTGGCTAATCGGCTCAAGATTTTGGTTGTGCCAAAGAAACTTGGGCTTCTAAATATGAAAGGTTAGGCCTTTCGAAAGGCTCAAAGGAACTTTGCAGGGAGCAGAGGGACTCTGAAAGTCATGCTTTGTTTATTAGATATGGAAAGGTATCATTTAGCTTCAAAGAGACACTGGTAAACTCTAGGAGTTGTCGATAAGCTTGGAGGAAGTATTGGTCAACTTTAGGAGATTCCGATGAGGCTATTGGCTCAACTTATGCATGACGATGTATGATTGCAGATGATTGCATAGGTATTGGTGCACAGATGATGCATGCATGTTTTAGAATTCATAGACCTTTTATTTAATTTCTATGCCATGCATGACTTGTGATGATGCCTGTAATGGATGATTGCATGAATGCATGAGGGTGGAGACATACATGTGTGGACTAAGAAACTCGACAAAGCTGAGGAATTCAACTTGGGTTGGTATGGAAAAATTGTCGTGGTGGCATTATGAGGAGTTCAAAGGGTTGCTTCAAATTTCAGAATTTGGTGGCCCGTGATTTCTGTTTTGGTGCTATAGAGAAGGAGCTGTGCCTATTCGAAAGAGATAGGGAATATGGCTTAGCTGTGACTCAAAGGCAACTTTGGTGGTGCTAAAGTTCAAAGTCTGGCATTTTTTGAATTTTTCAGAGTTTTTGATTTGCCTTAAGATGTTGCAAGCCAGATGATAGTTAGTGATAGTTAAGTGAATTTGACCACTATGATTAAAAAGTTTCATGATTCTGGTGACCATGGAGATATGAGGGGTGCAGAGGCTCAACATGAGGACCTGGATTTTCTATTTAAGTGTCAGTTATGGGTCTATTGATTGGGGTGATGCCGCAGTGGCATATAGAACAGAGGTATTTTACGGTTAGAGCTGTGCTGGCAAAGACACTAATGAGCCTCAATTGCTTTGTGAAGGATTTAAAGAGATGAACTGTCTTGCCAGTTATTCCCCGGTGATAAAAATTTGTCTATTCTTACCCTTTCTGCTTTGGGTGCTTTATAGATGTCTATTTCAGGTTTTGGGTTATCTCAAAAGCATGGTTGATTGATCATTTTCAGGTGGTGGCCCCTGCTTTTCAGTCTGCTCATGCTTTATTGATACTCGGTCAGAGATCAGATAGGATGATTGCTTACAACTTGCCCCAGAAAGACACATTTTTAGCACTACCAATTATAGAGGATTTGATCTCTCATGACCGAGAGCCATGGGTGTCGAGTGGTTTACCTGTTAGGCTTAGTTTAAATGACTTTCCACTGGGGAGTAAGGGTCTTGAGGCAGATGGGACAGACTCAGGACGTGCCCCCAACTTTTCTTTCTTGGAGTCTGTGCAGATCACAACTCCCATTGATAGAGCTATCAGGTGATGGCTAGCTGAGGAGTTATCATGCTATTTATTTTGGGATTTCACTTGGTATCACAGAGAGGTTGATAAAGGTGGTTTGGCCAATTGAGAAAGAGTACGAAGTTGCCCTGTGGAGGGTGACATAACTGAGGAAGGATGGGCTGCAAGAGAAGCTATTAGTAGAGTAAGGACTGTAACATAGACAGAGGGGTGACTCAATCTTTGAAAGAGACTCGAGGATCTACTGGAAGTGCAACACCATTACTTACAGTAGTGACTCAAAGAAGGATATTGTGATAGACTTTGACTTTGATGAGGACACGAGAGATTTGCATCTCAAGAGGTAGAGGAGGACTGGCTAGGCCATAACTTCAGATATGACCTTTTTTTTTTTTTAAAGTAATTATGGGTTGACAGGACTACACAAAACAGGATAAGCTATAGACGACAATGAAAGGGCTATCCTTTATGATGGGTTTGTATTTTGCAACATTTGATCATCACTAAATGAGACATCTTTTATTTTTGCTCTAATTCCAACCTAAGCTGCCCTTTCAGGTTTTCAGCTTAGCGAACATTCTCTTCTTCTTTTTTTTTTTTTTTTTTTTTTGTTTAGGCAAAAGAATCAAATGAATGATGTACTAGGCACAAAGAAAATGAGAATGCGATACAAACAAAATATTTTGTATTATGATTTAGACCGCACCCGAATCGGGCTGCCTACGTATCCCTTACATCACATTTCTTTAATTAATTTTTCTCATTTTTTAGAGAGAATCAGGTCCACGTAGTTCTAATTACATATGCATGAGAAATAAGAATGAAATACAGATGTCATCTTTAGATGATGTATCGTTTCAGCTTATCCAGGTTGGCAGAATGGGAGAATTCATTTCAGTCCACATCCGTAAAGATGGTGCCTCTATCAGATAAGATCATCTTGAGCTTGCACTGTCCAGCCCAATTTAGCTTGAACTTCCTCTTGGATCATGGATAAGGGCTTGTATTTCTCATAGAATTGGATTTCCTTCTTATGAACCTTTGTCTTTCATCTTCTAGTTGAAGTGCTCAGCTAATCTGCATCGATAATCATGGTCTTCATTCTCCATAGCTTCTTCTTGACAGGTTTTTTGTGTAGGTTGGGATCTCGTGAACTGCGAAGTTCCGATCATCACTATCTTGTCTTGTATAGAATAATCCATGAAATTTTTCACTGCTGCCATGCAAGTGCAATGTATGGGATTTTTTATTTTTTTCCTTTATGCCATAATTAATCCTTTTGCCCTTTTCATCTTTTTTTTGTTCTTTTCTCCTTTTTTTTTTCAAGATGTCCCATTTAAAGATCAATTAGAAAGAAATTAAAGCAAATCAAAAAGTTTAAACTTTTTATTACTGATAATAGTCCCATCATGAGTATATTAAAGGATAAGCTAAAAAGACAAAATACATACTTAAAAGGAGAAGAGTTGATAGACTCAAATTTAAAGAAATACTTAATAGAAGCAGACTCTAAAGACTCTGACGCAAACTGTGACTCTGGTGATATAGACAAGGATTCAAAGGACTCAGACATTGACTCAGAGGACTTGGACAACAACACAGTAGCGTTGGCACTCTTCTCAAAATACAATTATTGGATGAAGCTTAAGATGGTCGGGTGTAGCCGGTGGTTCAGAAAAGGATAGGTGGTGGTGCTAGACTTTGGGTTTGGGAGCAATGATGTCTCCACTGTCAATGAGGTCTTGGATTTTATGCTTCAGAGCGGCATGCATCAGTTTTGTGCCCCGGTCTTTGATGATAGTCGCAATACTCATTAATATTATAATCCTTGGACAAGGGGTTTGGAGGAGGTCATGGTTCTAAGGGCTTAACCATGTTAGCCTCTAAGGCTTTCTTGTAAACGATGCTGAGGAGCATGCCCAGCTTAGAGAAAGTCCTCCTTGTTTTCAAATTCATCTGCTGGTGACAGGACACAACATTTACCTCTCCCTCTCTTTGGGTGGTGTTGGTGGTGTAGTTATTGTTCTTATGATACCTAGAGGATTCATCTTTGATTCGTCCTGATTGAATCAAATCCTCAATCTTGGTAGCAGTCGCAATAAGAGCTTTGAAGTTAGGGAGGTACTATGTTTGCAATGCATCTGGTACTGGGGGAGGAGGTTCTTGACAATGATATCAATTTGCTCTATTTCAGATGTACGGTTCACCATTTGAGCTGCTTGTGCCCTCCACCTTGTAAGGAACGCGGTAAAGGATTCTCTTAGCCCTTGTTTGGTGGTTTCCAAATCTCAACGGGTGACATCCACCTGAATGTTGTAGTGGTATTGCTTGACAAATGCATTACATATGTCATCCCAAGTCTTCTTGTGATTTTTGTCGAGATCTAGTAACCACTTAATAACGGCTCCAGTCAAGGTTTGTTGGAATAACTGAGCAAGGAGCTCATCGTCCATACCGAAAGGTCTCATGGCACCCACATGCATCTTGAGATGAGTTTTGGGATACGTGGTGCCATTAAACTTATCCATGACTGGCATTTTGAATTTTGGTGGAACTCATGCATTTGGGAAGAGAGCTAAGGAGTCGACATCTATTATGTCCTCATGCTTTTTGACAGTTTCGAGCATTTTTTCCATGACCTCAACTTTCTCTAACAATTTCTTAACTTTGGGAAAGTTAAAGAAATCTCCACTTTCAAAATGATTCGTAGTGGGAGAGGGAGTGGTTGTGTTTAAGTTCATGGTAAGAGAGGTTGGAGTCTCAGGTGCTTTCCTTTTATCGGTGAGATCGATAATTGGAGGAGTAAAAGTAGGGGCATGGCTAGTCCCAGCTTAGGCAGATGCAGGCTCAGCACGAGCAGGAGAGGGAGTGACAGTGGCATTGGTCATTTCTTTGACTTCATTGATGATGGACTGGCGTTAGGAGTTGAGGGCATCAGTAAAGGTGGCAGACTGAGCATTGAGAGCATTAGTGAAAGTTTCAGCTTGGGTCTAAAGAGCAGTGGTAAGTGCAGCTTGAAAAGTTTCCTTTTGTTTCTTGAGGAGGCTAGTGAAGAAAGCGCTTATGGCGTCTTGATCGAAGTTGAAGGTATTGGCCATTGGTACCTTGAAACAGAAAACAAACAGAAAAAAAAAGGGTAAGAAAATAGAATTGTGAAGAAAAAATGGCATGAATGTGAAGGTGTGTCGGGAAAAGGATTCCCTCCACATGGTTGGTCACCGGATTTATATGTTGCCAGGGTGAGTGTGTGAGGTATTTTGGGGTAACGGATGACCAGTTTAGGTCTTTGACGTGTTTGAGGGTTGACCTTGTTTAAGCTTCTCATGTTATGTATGCATGATTATAGCGTGATACATGTTGAAAAAGGTTTCATGAACATGCAAGAGTATCGATTATTATGGTACATGGAACCTAAGGTCAAAGGCTAGGGCAACTATATGCACAAGGGTGAAGGGTGGTTTGATTTAAGGGTCCTCGTCCCATTAGAGCATCGATATACCTAACCACATGTGAGGCAAAGAGCCTCGCGTGGGTCCAACAGTACTGATTGCTCGTTACACCACCGAAATGATCAGGGATTCGTTGCAGGATGGAATGCTTTCACTATCTCCCAACATACTCAAAGAGAGCTATCGAGCCAATGCTACTCGCCATCCAAAAGTTTTCCTAAAGCTAAGGTTTAGGCAAGGAGCCTTTATTATGCAAAGTGATGTATGAAAGTCAAATTATACTTAACGAGCCAAAATGAGATTATTTTGGAAAAATTTTCCTTAACCAAATAGTAATCCTCTTCTTTTCCTTTTTATTATTAAAAAAGGTGGCAACCAGTCCCCAGTGGAGTCGCCAGCTGTGAGGCCTCACCCGAGCATCGGCCCGGTCCGCTAGAGGGAACCGGGATGCTCATTCGGGTTTAGACTCACGATGGAACTCTTGGGTTCGGATTTGGTTGATTTTGAAAAATGATTTTTGGGAGTCACCACCCTAATTTATTTTTAAATGGGAAAATTAAGGAAAAACCCATTTGACTCCAATTCATTAATTTTTAATTAATTTGTCCATGGATAAAATCACTAGCCTCGAACCAAGTTGAGCTCGGGGACTAGGTTTTTGGTTTTAAATAATCAAAATTTGGCTCTTAAGTTTAATTTGACTTGAAAATTGGATTTCAAGTCACGTATGAGATGATTTTAAAGAAAATGCATGAATATGACAAAATATGAATGAATGGTGAAAATAAACATTCACAAATTAATTGAAAAGGGAAAAGAGATTGATTGGGATTTGGATTTGAGGTTTGGATTTAGATTCCAAACGTGTCTACTACCCTATTGAATGGGGATCAAAACCCACGTAGTTCGTTTCATGGTTAGGTGGAGGAGTTTAGGGGTTGATTAAATTGATTTTGGTTTGGGTGTGTTGAAAGTGAGGAAAAAGGCTGATACCTTGACTTTTGGTGGGCGAAGTGTTTTACCGGACCAAAGTTCCATTTTATCGGGACCAGGTGATTAGATAGATTGATTAATTAATTAAAACAATTAATTAATTAATATGATGAAAAGGATGGATAGATTAATTAATTAAAAAGATTAATTAATTAATTTGGATGAAAAAGTGGATTAATGATTAACTTGATTTTGGAAAAAAGTGATTAATTAATTAAAAGGATTAATTAATTAATTTGGATGAAAAGTGGATTAAGAAAAATGATTAATTTGATTTTAGAAAAAAATGATTAATTAATTAATTAATTTTAATTTTAAAAAAAGAGTTTTAGTTAATTAAAAAGATTAATTAACTTGGTTAGGGTGAGATAATTAATTAATTAAAAAGATTAATTAATTAATTAGAGAGTGATTAAAGGGAGAAGAAGAGAGGAATTTGAGGATAGCAATCTACTCAAATTCAAGAGGTGTGTTGGAATGAGAAGTGAAGGGGGTATTTATAGGAAAAGTGAGTGGTAGTAGTTTAGGTAATGAAAATATGAAAAGACCATGAGGGTAAGGCTAGAAAAGGCTAAAAATTGGACTGAAAGGGGCAAAATGGTCATTTTCTGCGTAGGTGGGGCCCACAGGGACCACAGCTCGTAGAGCCTAGTGCGGCGCTACACTAGGCCTGTGTGGTGCCACATCAGGCATTTGCGGCGCACCGCACAAAGGGCATGCGACGCCGCACAGCTCTAATGCCACGCCGCATGCCACGTGGCACTGGCACATTTTTTGAGGTTTTTTTTTTTTTTAGAGATTGATTGTTGGTATGGAGTTTGGAAAATTTGGATGTCTAGTGGCAATATAAATGAGGTCTAAAAAATTTTCTTTCGGGGGCACTGCCCCCGAATCCCAGTTAGCGGGATCACCGTAATAGCTCCGCGCAATGAGTTAAATTCAGCAAGTGCTAAAACTGCAGTTGGATGCTGAGGGTGTAAAATTAAGGGTTCACAGAGATGAGAATAGCTTGAAGGTTCTCTTCTTGCCTCTTGAGTAGGTCGATTAGAGCTTCCATATTAGTCAGGCTTGCCATTGGTACCTTTAAAACCAAGTCAAAGAATAAGGTAAGTGCTTGGAAAAGAAGCAATGAGATGGGCATGCACATTTTGAGGAAAAAGTCTCCCATTGATGTTGTAGGCTAACTGCATTTGGGCTTTTAATGATTTCCTAATGTTACACAGGTCAAGGTATCAAGCTTAAGGTATCAGGTTAAACCAAAGGTATTGGGCTTAAGGTATTGTGCTGGGCTAAGGGTAGTGTGTTGAGCCAAAGGTATTGGGCTCAGGGTAGACTTAGGCATTTCTCAATTTGGGGGTAATGGATTGGTTTTGAAAGTAATGGGCCAAAGATGTTGGGCTTATAGACGACAGTGTCTTATGGCTAGATTGGCAAGGTATAAGTAAAAAAGGAGGGCAGAGGTGTACGATGTTAGCTAGGTAGGTATTTAGCTAAAGGAGCTTGGTCAGATTTTAGCTTTGGGTGGCTAGGTCAGATTTTAGCTTTGAGTGGCTAGGTCGGATTTTAGCTTTTGAGTGGCTAGGTCAGATTTTAGCTTTGAGTAGCTAGGTCAGATTTTTAGCTTTGAGTAGCTAGGTTGGATTTTAGCTTTTGAGTAGCTAGGTCAGATTTTAGCTTTGAGTAGCTAGGTTAGATTTTTAGCTTTTGAGTAGCTAGGTCAGATTTTAGCTTTTGAGTAGCTAGGTCAGATTTTTAGCTTTGAGTAGTTAGGTTGGATTTTAGTTTTTGAGGAACCAAAATTTAGTTAAGAAGGCTAGGTTAGAGTTTAGCCTCAAGTAATTGGATTTGCAATTTATGGATGGTTTAGTATGGGCTTAAAAATGGAGGGACTATAGGTTTTGTAATTGGATTATGGACGTACCATAGATTTGGAGGTTGGGTGGACCATGGGCTTGGTGATAGTTGGACAATGGTGGACTGGACCATAGGCTTAGACAGAAGTATGGGCTTGGATAGTAATGTTGAGGGTGAAACCAAGTCAACATTTAGTTTGAGTAATGATTAAGGATAAGAGTGAAGGTAGGTTAGTGTTTAGCTTTGGTAAGGATTGTTGAGGATAAAGCTAGATCAGTGTTTAGCTTGGGTAAAAATTATGAAAGATGAAAGCTAGGTTAGTGTTTAGCTTGGGTAAGGACTATGAAAGATGAAAGCTAGGTTAGTTTTTAACATGGGTAAGAGTTGTGAAAGATGAAAGTTAGGTTAATGTTTAGCTTGGGTGAAGGATGAAAGGTAGGTTAGTGTTTAGTTTAGGTAATAATTGTGAAGGATGAAAGCTTGGCTAGTGTTTGGCTTAGGTAAGGATTGTGAAAGATGAAAGCTAGATCAATGTTCGGCTTGGATAAGAATTATGAAAGATGAAGCTAGAATAGAGCTAGGTCAGTGTTTTGCTTAGACAAGGATTGTGGATTTGGATGGGGGTACCATGTATGGGTTTATTTTTACCATGAGTTTAACATGGGTATGGGTAGGACCAGACTATGGGTTTAAGTGAACCATGAGTTTTGGGCTTTGACCATGAGTTTAGGTGGACCATACGTTTTGGATTTTCATCTTGGGTTTTAGGTGTGAAGGTGTTTGGATAGGTTTTAGACTCTTCACAAGGTTCAATCTATGTATGCATGTATGAATGACTGAAAAAGGTTTCATGAAATACCACATTTAGTACTATGCAATCCTAAAGGAAGGTTCTATGAATCATTACATGAAAGGGCAAGGTTGGTTTGAAAGGAACCCATCACACTAGAGATGCGATATACCTAACCATATGTGAGTCAAGGAACCTCGCGTGGGTCCAACGGTACGTGTATACTCGTTACACCTCTAAAAGAATTAGAGGATACGTCGTGGGCTGGATGATTTCACTATCGGCAAGCAGACCTAAGGAAGGTTGCCCATTTGATGTTACTTTTTATCCTTTATTTTCCTAAGAAACTAATGTTTTGGACAAGGAGCCTAATGCAGTGATGCATGAAAAAGCCATTTTGTAATAAAAGCCAAACTTTTGCTTTACCAAGAGTAGTCCACTTTATCCTTCATTTGAAAAAGATTTTTAAAGTCCCCAGTGGAGTTGCCAGCTGTGAGGCCTTGTCCGAGCACCCAATCTGATCCACTAAAGGGAATCGAAAATGCCCATTTGGGAGAAACATCACGATTGGAACCTGCTATGAGTTCAGAAAATTTGTATTTTGCAAACTGTTATTTGTAAAAGGAGTCTCCACTTTAATTTTGTTTATTTTAGTTGGGAAAATTAAAGGAAAAACCCAATTTGATTGACTCCAAAATTATACCATTTATCCTAAGGAAAAGCACTAATCCTCGAATGACCAAAGAGGGTTCGGGGACTAGGTTTTGGTTAAAACAATACAAAAATTAGTTTGGCTTAAATATAAAATAGCTTTTGTAAAAGAAGTTTTTATGTATGCATGAATAGATATAATATGATGCATGAAACAAATATTACTCATGAAATGCATGACAATATGAAATGGTGACAATTACAAAATAGAAAAGTAAAAGAAAACTACTTAAAACTATTACAAGTCAAAATATCAAAATTAAGGGATCTTTCCTTTAGCCCTTATGGGTTCTAGGAAAAGCACACATTCCCCAAATATAATCTAAACAACTAAAATAAGAAAGAGAGTATTAAACAATTATAATAAAAAGAACTCAAAGTTAGACTTTTATTTAAGAAAAATAATTTTGATTCTAAACTATGCGAAGAAGGTGATAGAGAGAAGAAGTTGTTAATTTTAGCAGAGTTGAATGCTTTAGAGATGGCAAGCCTGCATATCCCTTTGAATGGGAATCAAACCCCAGGCAGTTCTTCCTTCTCACGAAGGAGGGGTTTTTAAGTCATAGCCTTTGTTATCATGTTTTGATTGATTTTAAAGGGCTTAGGAATTTGTTAATTAGGTCAGATTTTAATTAACAAAAATTAGATCTTTTCATATTTAGATCTTGAAATTGAAATTGAAAAGGAAAAGGAAAGAACTTCTACCTTTGGCTTTCGTCTGCGAGGAACGTAAGGAGCAAGCTTAGCACCAGATCTAAGTTCCACCTTGGCATCGAGATATCACGAGCACTCCTTTTGGAAGAAGAACTCTTGAATAGCATGAACTCTTTTTAGAGGGACTTGGGTAACACCTTTGCTTGAGAAAGGGCTTGAATTGAACCTTTTCTTGATTAGAAAGCTTAAGGATAGAACTTAAGATGATTAGGAGGCTTGTGAATAGGGTTTTGAGATGATTAGGAAACTTATGAATGGGGTTTTATGTGATGGAGGAAGTTCTGAAAGAGGGTATTGATGATTGAAAAACTTAGAAATAGGGTTTAGAAAGCTTTAGGGAGAGTATAGAAGCATGTAATTGTGTGTCCTTAGCTGTTATAAGGTGCAAGGTATTTATAGGAGGAGTTTAGAGCTAAAAGT
Source organism: Reutealis trisperma (assembly GCA_947687605.1). Taxonomy (NCBI): domain Eukaryota; kingdom Viridiplantae; phylum Streptophyta; class Magnoliopsida; order Malpighiales; family Euphorbiaceae; genus Reutealis; species Reutealis trisperma. Next base: position 171,644 of record CANTUT010000094.1, read on the forward strand.
TAACAGTTTTCGAGTAGAATTCTAAAAGGGCACGGTTACGGTAACTAGTGCATAGGCTGTGGTAACCACAGAGCTGGCTGCAATAGCCAATTGGCTACCACAGGGACCTCTGCGGTAACTGCAGCCAGTTGCGAGTTACTGCAGCAGGCCCGTGGGTTACCGCATTTCATCTTTTGACCCGTTCTCATCCATTTTTGATCTTATTTAAGCCCAGTTTGATTCTATAGGTTCATAATCAAGTGCTAATCTTCTGAAAGTGCAAGTTTCAAGAAATTTTTTTCAACGGGGCGCTGAAGAAAATAATAACATGTAACATAATAGCAATAGCAGTTTAACTTATTGAACAAAAGATAAGATAATAGTGTGGCTCCAGAAAGAAAGTAAGGTAAGGCAACAATTACAAAGGATCTTTCATATCATCGAATAACAATAATGGCTTTGGACCAATTGTCCTTTGGTAACTCAAGTTTAATAAAGAAATCATATAATTGTAATTAAAAGTAGAAAAAGACTTGGGTTTCAAAAATCTCAAAGTTTCCCATAACATAATCACTTGTACTTGTAACATGAATATAATGTTTACTCACATTATGGTTCCTTTGCTCCTAGTACTTATAGCCCTTTTTGAATTCCTACTACTCCTCAAGCTCTAACATAATATTTAATTTAATACTTAGTATTTTTTTAACATCATGCTACCCTATTCCATAACTACCCTATGCACATATAATATTCACATATACTTGGAGTTGCACTTAGAAGTGCACTCATCACTTTCACATAGCATATTGACTTTTAAAATCTTGCATACTTAGCCTTTATAGGCCTACATAAAAACATATTATAACTCATACCAAGAATTTTCTAAAGCCAAACACAATATATCATGATCTTAATATCAATTTCATCTAACATTCAACTTAGTACATTTAACACTTTACATATATATCGACTTAACAAGTAACCTTGAAGGGTCATGCTTATCTCTTTTAAACAAATCATACCATCTGTCTCATAGTCAATTTAATATCATCAATTCACTATTAATTCATCATAAAACCTATTTCTCATATTACTTAATCATATTCACATATTGATCACAACATAGGGTTAAAAAACCCTAAGTATATCTAATTATCTCTAGACTTATCTAGAATTGTTCCTTCAACCAACATGCAATTAAATCATTTATCATTCATATATAAATTTCAATAATCATTAACATAAATCATATAAAAATTATAGACATTGGGATTAAATTCCCAATGTAAGCCGAATACCCTATAATCATGGAAAACATAAACTTTCTTATTTTTCGCACTTTCCGTTTATTACAATAATATGCAAACTCATGATTTAAACCAATATTTTTCATGTAAACATGTCAAAAATCATTTTAGAATGCTCTAATGTACAAATTGGTACCCATATAGATACATATGCATGAAAATTTTCTAACTTGAGGTTTTAGGATGAAAACCATGAATCTTTATTGTTTCCGGTACTTTCCGGTCATTACAATAATATATAAAAACATGGTTTAAACTAATATTTTTCATGTAATCAAAACAAAAATCATTTTAGAACACTAATACCTATGAATTAGTAGCCATGGATATTTATATGCATAAAATTTTCCAACTTTAGGTTTTAGAGAGAAAATCATGAGTTTTCTTCTTTTTCGGTATTTTTCGATCATTACAATAATATACAGAAATATATTTTAAAATCAATATTTTTTAGCTAAACATAATAAAAATTAATTTAGAACACAATGAAATACAAATCGGCAGCCCCCCTTGTGCTTATGTATGAAATTTCAAATTTTGAATTTTAGGGTTCACCTTTGGAGAATTCGCGTAGAGAGGGTTGTGTTTTTAGTGAAAAAATTAATTTATCTTTCAAGAATTCACCTAGGCCAAATTCAATTAATATAAAATCAGTAAATAAATAGCCCAAAATAATTTTCTCATGATTAGTTTCAAAAAAATCAAATAATATCTTGATAGAAGAGAAAACTTACAAAAACGATCATGAAATCGTAAGATTTGAAAACACCTTGTGAATTTCGATTGAGAGAATTTTTTACTGGAAATATGATAGAAAATAGAATGGTCACTGTCTCCCTTAGGTGGCCAAAATTTAGTTTAAATATTTAGGGTTTTGGGCAATTTCCAAGTTTACCCTTAATGAGCTTGGTTATGAGTGTTTTAGTGTAGTGGGCTTTTGGGAAATTGGGCTTTTTATTTAATTTATGGGCTGATTATAGGTTATTAACATAAAATTTTTTTTATTATTTTCCTTGAAATTCCCCCCAAAATATTTATTTAAAACTATTTTAAAAATGCTCATAAAAATTATTTTATGCTTAAAAATTGCTTTGTGCATGAAAATTCAATTTAGGTGAAATAAATTATTTATGATTATGCATTTCATATAAATCACTTAATTTACCATAATAATTCATATTATGCATATTAGAGCTAATCTAACATGCCACATACTCATCAATCACATAACATATGAATTTTCATAAAAGCACACACTTAGCCATAATAGCTCTAAATTCAAGTAATTGTCATGGAAACTCCTTAGGTGGGTGTGTATTATTACATTCTCCCCCCTTAAAAAAAATTCATTCTTGAATTTAGATACTTACTCAAACATTCTTGAAAAGCTAAGGATGCTTCTGCCATATCTCTTCCTCGGCTTCCTAAGTACACTCATCTATCCCATAATTTCACCATTGAACCTTGGTCATAGGTATCTCCTTATTCCTTAACCTTTTTACTTGTCAATCCATTCAGGCTATTGGTGGCTCCTCATAGGCCAGATGCTCATCTATTGCGATGTTTGGTAGCAACAAAACTTTAGATGGATCCGACACATATTTTCTTAATATAGAGATGTGGAAAACTGGGTGCACATACAACATAATTGGGGATAAGGCAAGCCTATAAGACACTTCCCCAACCTTATTCAAGATTTCAAAAGGACCAATGGAGTGAGGTGATAGCTTTCTTCTCTTGCCAAATCTCATGACACCTTTCATTAGGGAGACTTTTAAGAAGACGTGATCTCCTACGACAAAATGTACATCCATCCTCTTAGGGTCTGCATAGCTCTTTTATCGACTGAAGGCTTTCTTCAGTCGATCTTGAACCAAAGGTACCTTCTTGATAGTCTCCTTAAGTAATTTCAGCATCTCCATATATTTATCTCTAGGCTCAACTAGCATTTCCTCCCATACGGTGCCATGCCTATAGACAAATGGTAGCTTTTTTTGTAGGCAAACTCAATCAAGGGTAGGTACTTATCCCAACTACCACCAAAATCTAACACTTACATCTTTAGCTTGTCCTCAAGTTTCTGAATTGTCCTTTCAAACTATCCATCTATTTGAGGGTGAAATGTGGTACTAAAGTCCAATTGCATTCCCAATGCTTCTTGCAACTTTTGCTAAAACCTCGAGGTAAACTGAGTGCCTCGATCTGAGATGATAGCAATCAGTATTCTATATAGTTTCACGATCTCATCTATGTATAGTTGCATATATTAAGTAGCAGAGCATGTAGTCTTGACTTATAGAAAATGGGCAGACTTTGTCAGTTGGTCCACTATGACCCATACAAAGTCATATCCTTTGGAGGTTCTAGGTAACCCAACTAGGAAGTCCATAGTGATACGCTCCCACTTCCATTCAGGTAGTTGAATCTCTTGAAGCAGTCCAAAGGGTCATTGGTGTTCATACTTGACTTATTGGCAAGTTAGGCATAATGCCACAAACTTAGCCACATCCTTCTTCAATCCAGGCCACCAATAGTTAGCTCTCACATCGTGATACATCTTGGTTATTCCAGGATGAGCATAGTAAGGTGTCTGATGTGCCTCCTTTAATATCCTTTCCCTTAGTCCCTCCACATCAAGCACACATACACTTTTGCCACACTTTAGAATCCCATCGACTACTTCAAATTCAGGGTTTTTTCCTTTCTTTGTTTCATCCTTTAACTTAACTAAGTGTGGATCCTTATCTTGTAAAGCCTTAATCTCCTCTACTAGCTTTGACTTCACTTGAAAATGAGCCACTAAAGCTCATGATTCTCCAATCTCTAGCCTCAAGCCTCGACTAAACAATCCCTTTAACTCCTTCATGATTGGCCTCTTTCGTACAGTCACATAGGTTAGGCTTCCCATTGATTTCTTACTTAAGGCATCTGCCACCACGTTCACCTTTTCGGGATGGTAGAGAATCTGGCAGTCATAGTCCTTTAATAATTCGACCATCTCTTCTACCTTAGGTTAAGATCTCTCTGGCTCAAGATGTACTGAAGACTCTTATGATCCGTGTAGATCTCACACTTCATTTTATACATGTAATGTCTCCAGATCTTAAAAGTGAACACTACCTCGACCAATTCCAAGTCGTGAGTAAGATAATTCACTTCATGCTTCTTAAGTTGTCATGATGCATAGGTGATGACTTTACCATTCTGCATTAGGATGCATCCAAGTCCTATTCTCAAGGCATCGCAATAAACAGTGAATCCTTCTTCACCTTCGGATAAGGCCAAAATCGGAGCGGATATTAAGCACTTCTTGAGCTTTTGGAAACTCTCCTCACAGGACTCCTCCCAATTAAACTTAACTTGTTTTCTTTTCAATTTCATCAATGGTGATGCTATCTTAGAGAAGTCCTGAACAAATCTATGATAATAACTTGCCATGCCTAAGAAACTCTGAACTTCAAAAACTATTGTGGGTCGTGGCCAATTGGCTACCGCTGCAACTTTATTGGGATCAATTTGAATTCCTTCCTTACTCACTACGTGCCTAAGAAAATTGGCAGACTCCATCCAAAACTCACACTTAGACAACTTCGCATAGAGTTTGTGGTCTAGTAATGTTTGAAGCACAATCCTCAAATGCTCTTTATGTTCTTCTTTACTCTTAGAGTAAATCAAAATGTCGTCAATGAACATGATGATGAACTTGTCAAGGAATGGCCTGAATACTTGATTCATCAAGTCCATAAAAGCAATAGGAGCATTTGTTAAATAGAATGATAGGACCGTGAACTCATAATGACTGTATCTTGTATGGAAGGTAGTCTGGCTGATGTCTTCTCCACAAATCTTTAGTTGTTGATAGCCAAACCTTAAGTCTATCTTAGAAAAGTAACCAACTCCTTGCAGTTGATCAAAAAGATCATCTATCCTTGGAAAAGAATACTTATTCTTCATGATGACTTTGTTGAGCTGGCGATAGTCAATGCACATCTGGAATGAGTCATCCTTCTTTTTCACGAATAATATTAGCGTGCCCCATGGCGAACTGCTCGATCGGATGAAACCCTTGTCGAGTAGATCGTGCAATTGTGTCTTTAATTCTTTCAATTATGCTGCCATATGATATGGCGGTATTGATATGAGTTGCGTGCCTGGTAGCAGCTCGATGTTGAACTTAATCTCACAATCTGGTGGTATCCTAGGTAAATCTTTAGGAAAAACATCTATGAATTCATCCACTGCTAGCATGCTCTTGCCTCAAATGGCAACCTCTTTGTCAGCATCGACTATGTGAGTTAGGTATTCTTGGCATCCTTTCCTTAACATCCTCCTTGTTCCCAAGGCTAATATCAAATTCAGAGGTTTCTCATTCCTATCTCCTTGATACTTAAACTCCTCCCCATCCTTAGTTCGAAATTCCACTAACTTTTCTCTACAATCGATACGAGCTTCATGCTCATAAAGACAGTCCTTACCTAAGATCACATCAAATTCTAGTACATCTAGTTCAAACAATTCTATAGGAAGTTTTAGTCCATTAATGTCTACCTCACAATACTTAAATACATATTTCACTTCCATTACTTCTCCCAACGGAATCAACACTACTAAAGGTTCAACCATTAATTCCTATTTCTACCAAGACTCTTAGCAAAACATAGTGATACAAAAGAATGCGTAGCACCAAAATTAATCAAACATCTTGCACTAGAATTTTTGGATAGGAATGATACTTGTGATGGTTGTGTGCGAAGCACGGGCCTCTTCCTGATTCAATGTGAAGACTCGACCCTTGCCTCTATTATTTGCCGCCAGCGCATTTTTATTAGCTAGCCCTTTGTTCTTAACTCCTTGCACTTGGGATTGGAATGGTTTTAATTGTGGAGGCACTAAAGTCGCATTTCCTGGATTCTTTATCTGAGGGCAGTCCTTGATGAAATGACCCATTTGCCCACACTTTAAGCACGCACTAGAAATTCTTCGGCACACTCAGGATGCTTCTTTCCACACTGACCATAAGTGGGGAATTCTATTTAGCTGGACCATTCCTCTGTCCAGGTGTTGAGATTACTAGCGATGATTCCTTCCCCGAACCTCCTCCTCCCCTATACTGGCCTTTATGCCCTTTGCTCTTGTGCTTCCCCTTCTGATCATGTTTTGGGTGTTCAGCCATCTTGGACTTATATCTCTTTTCCATTATCTTGGCCTTATCTATCAGCTTGGCCAAGGTTAAGAATTTAGTCGCTACCAAAGAGTTAAACAGTGGTGTAACCAATCCTTTCAAGAAATGATTGATGTGGCTTGCTTCTGTAGGAATAATATTAATAGCAAACTTTTTAAGTTGGTTAAACTCCTTAGCATAATCTGATAATGACATTCTAAGTTTCTGCTTTAGCTGCTCAAATTTATAGTGATCTATCTTGCCTTTCACCTTCAAGCAAGCACTGGTCCACCATATTTTGTTTAGACTCTACCTAAGTAGGTGGGTATGCTCTATAAAGTCGCTCCTCAATATTTCTCTTGTACCAATACCAAGTCTCATTTTTGAGTTGGAGTCCTACCAACTTAATCACTTGAGCATCCGAGCAAGATAATCAACAGACTAGCTTGTCCATCTCATCCGAGAATTCATGAGGGCCATCACCCTCCTCACCGCAAAAGGTCAGTGGCTATAGCTTTTTAAACTCTAAGATGGTCATCCCTTCCTCAGGTAGCCACTTCCTTTCCCTTCATGCAGGTGCCACTACTGCAAGGGGTCGAACTCCATTTCCTTCTTGTGTTGGTGGCACCTCCTGCCTTTAAGCTCGCATCTCGTCCAATTCCTTGCTCAAGTCTCTCATTTCCTCACACATAGCTTACACCTCTTACGAAGATGCTTGCTCACTAGAGCCCATAGTTGGTGCCCCTAAATTAGATCTTTCTCTTGACTGTACAGGTGTAGAGGTAGCATTTGAAGTAGTGTCCGATATTGCATCCTCACTAGCCTTGACAGGTTGGGCAATTGCACGAACCTTCTTCTTGGGAGGCATTTTGCTACCACGATAAGGGAATTTAGTGCTAACTCCCTACTAATCCATCTAATCCTATTATCATATCATATCACATCTCAGATCACATATCACATAGCATATATCACATATCATGGCATGTATCATGTAACATATAATTCATGGCATCATAAATTTCCCTACATATATAAGTTAAACATGTTATAGGCAATAAAATAAATCATTCCATACTAAGTCGCTAAGCAATCAAATAGTATTATTCACAATGTATAAATCTTATACCGTAGGCCAATAGTCATCCACTTTAACGCAAACCTCAACTGTGCCCCTCGTCCGGATGAATGTTAGGTAGTTTCCAAGGTCGCTTAGGTGAGTAATTGATAAGAGGGTAGTCGACAGAGATATGACCGAAACCATGACATTTGTAGTAAAGTAAATCTTTATTCAGCATGCGACCCATCAATGACAAAGTCCTATATGGCGAGTAGCTAGAATCTCCAGGTGTATGATCTCTTATCTACTCAACATCTCTGGTTTTATGTTGCTCCACATCCTCCCTCAACGCACAAACCAAAAGCCTAAGACATCATTTTTCCTCCTTCAACTCTGAGCAGTCACTCTCTAGTTTCTGAACCTTACCATAAACCCAATCACAGTCTAAATACTCCTCGGGGTCCTCTTCTTTAGGCACTTTCTCTTCCTTACGATGAATCACAGGTATGACTTTCTCGAACATCTCTCACCATGTCCTCTTGCATGCCACACGCAGAGCTCTAGGTCGCAGTCCTCTAGCAGGAGAAATCTTCTTGGTCATCTGGTAAAAGAATCATAAGGCACACAAACAAACAATAACAAATAGTACTATAACTTATTAGGATTTTGCAGAACTATACTAGCAATATACTACAAGTGATATGATAGGAAAATTCCTATGCTTCAGGATTATACTTAACCAACCCCATAATTAGACAAGTCTAAACTAGATTTTAAAAACTACAACTCTGATACCAACTTTGTCACATCCCAATTTCAGAGATATGATAGTACTAGAACATGGAAAAATATAAGGTCACCTACTCTCGTAGAACCTACTCATGAATATACAATCACTGCCTAGGATCGTGCCAAACTCCATGCACTAACTTAACTAAACCATTTATAAGAAAACTTTAAGTTGCAAAAGAATAGTTAAAATATACTTTAAGTACAATCCATAAGAAAATAATAATTAGACTCTAAATAAAGTCACCAAAGCATAACATTTCAAAATAAATTCCCAAAACAAATATTCCTAGAGCATCTAAGGATGACTCTTCATAACATAGCAAGGTAAATAACTTGGACAAGGAAAAAGGCATGAGATAGATGATCTTAATAAGTAAACAATATAGATTATGCAATAACACATATCCCTTAAAAAGGGCCCATAGCTTATAACATATAGTTCATGATTTAAAATTCATGGTTCATAGTTTGCAATTAAGTAAGGTTTGCAAAAATCACACTTATAACGCTTATCACTTATGAAGAGTTGATGGTTATTTTAGCTCATTCACTCTAGGGAGAGGTGGCTTATACCAAATTCTAACTTCCAACCCATCACTTATAAAGAATTATAAAACTAATTAGCCTCTACAGCTAGAACCACCTCTTCTAGCTGAGGTGGATACACTACCCCTATTCATCAGGTTAAGACCATGTGCACAAGTTCTGATGATTACCCTCATCAGCATGAGGATTTCTATATCAAGGGTTAAATGTACCATAGCTAGAGTTAATGGTAATTACTTATAACAATAAGACTTAAGAAAATAATAACATGTAGCATAATAGCAATAGCAGTTTAACTTATTGGACAAAAGATAAGATAATAGTGTGGTTCCAAAAAGAAAGTAAGGTAAGGTAACAATTACAAAGTATCTTTCATATCATCAAATAACAATAATGACTTTAGACCAATTGTCCTTTGGCAACCCAAGCTTAATAAAGAAATCATATAATTATAATTGAAAGTAGAAAAAGACTTAGGTTTCAAAAATCTCAAAGGTTTCCATAACATAATCACTTGTACTTGTAACATGAATATAATATTTACTCATAATGTGATTCCTTTGCTCTAGTACTTGTAGCCCTTTTTGAACTCCTACTACTCCTTAAGCTCTAATATAATATTTATTTCAATACTTAGTATTTATTTATCATCATGCTATCCTATTCCGTAACTACCCCATGCATATATAACATTCACATATACTTGGAGTTACACTTCGCAGTGCACTCATCACTTCCACATAGCATGTTCACTTTTAAAGTCTTGCACACTTAGCCTTTATAGGCCTACATAAAAACACAATATAACTCATGCCAAGACTTTTCTAAAGCTAAACACAATATATCATGATCTTAATACCAATTTCATTTAACATTCAACTTAGTACATTTAACACTTTATATATATATCGACTTAACAAGTAATCTTGAAGGGTCATGCTTATCTCTTTTGAACAAATCATACCATTAGTCAATTTAAGATCATCAATTCACCATTAATTCATTATAAAACCTATTTTCCATATTACTTAATCATATTCACATATTGATCACAACATAGGGTTAGGAAACCCTAACTATACCTAATTATCTCTAGAATTGTCTATAGTTATTCCTTCAACCAATATGCAATTAAATCATTTATCATTCATATATATATGTCAATAATCATTAAAATACATCATATAAAAATTATAAACATGGGATTAAATTCCCAACGTAGGCCGAATACCCTATAATCATGGAAAACATAAACTTTCTTACTTTTCACATTTTCCATTCATTACAATAATATGCAAGCACATTATTTAAACCAATATTTTTCATGTAAACATATCAAAAATCATTTTAGAATGCTCCAATGTACAAATTTTCACCCATATAGATACAAATGCATGAAAATTTTTGAACTTTAGGTTTTAGGATGAAAACCATGAATATTTCTTGTTTCTAGTACTTTCCAGTCATTACACTAATATATAAAAACTTGGTTTAAACCAATATTTTTCATGTAATCAAAACAAAAATCATTTTAGAGCACTAATATCTATGAATCGAAAGCCATGGATATTTATATGCATGAAATTTTCCAACTTCAGGTTTTAGAGAGAAAATCATGAGTTTTCTTGCTTTTCGGTATTTTCCAATTATTATAGTAATATACAGAAATATGTTTTAAATCAATATTTTTAATCTGAACACAACAAAAATTAATTTAGAACACAATGAAATACAAATCAGCAGCCTCCCTTATGTTTATGCATGAAATTTCAAATTTTGAGTTTTAGGGTTCACCTTTAGAGAATTCGCATAGAGAGGGTTGTATTTTCGGTGGAAAAACTGATTTCTCTTTCAAGAATTCACCTAGGCCAAATTTAATCAATTGAAAATCAGTAAATAAACAGCCCAAAATAATTTTCTCATGATTATTTTCATAAAAATCAAATAATATCTTGATAGAAGAGAAAACTTACAAAAATGGTCGCGAAATCGCAAGGTTTGAAAGCACCTTGTGAATTTCGGTTGAGAGAATATTTTTGAGAGAATTTTCTATTGGAAATATAATAGAAAACAAAATGATTGCTGTCTACCTTATGGCTGGCCAAAATTTTGTTTAAATATTTAGGGTTTTGGGCAATTTCCAAGTTTACCCTTAATGAGCTAGGTTAGGAGTGTTTTGGTATAGTGGACTTTTGGGAAATTGGGCTTTTTATTTAATTTATGGGTTGATTATAGGTTATGAAAATAAAATTTTTTCTTATTATTTTCCTTGAAATTCTCCCCAAAATATTTTTTTAAAAATATTTTAAAAATGCTCATAAAAATTATTTTATGCTTAAAAATTGCTTTGTGCATGAAAATTTAATTTAGATGAAATAAATTATTTTATACTTATGCATGTCATATAAATCACTTACTTCATCATAATAATTCATTCTATGCATATTAGAACTAATCTAACATGCCACATACTCATCAATCACATAACACATGAATTTTCATAAAAGCAGACACTTAGCCATAATAGCTCTAAATTCAAGTAATTGTCATGGAAACTCTTAGGGTGGGTATGGGTTGTTAGAATACCGGGTTTACAAGTGAATTTGATATTGTGGGAGGAGATTTTTCACAATAATGTCGATTTTCTCTTCCTTAGATGGACGGTTTACCATTTGGGCCTCTTTTGCCCTCCACCTTGTAAGGAATGCAGTGAAGGACTCTCTTTGGCCTTGCTTAGTGGTCTCTAAATCCCAATAGGTGACATCCACTTTTATGTTGTAGTGGTATTGTTTGATAAAAGCATTGCAAATGTCATCCCATTGTTAGTGATATGCCCTAGGCTAATAATATGAATATTGTCATTATTATTATCATTATTATTATTTTTATTAATAAAGAGGCAATCCATTATCATGTTATTAATTGCAACAAATGTTCTATGACTTGATAATAAATTCTATGAATAGTTAATTTCATCTAAGGTCATTAAGTGCGTGACTTAATAGTAAAAGTCCAAGGTAAATGGGATATTATTCTACATTGTCCCTAGTCAGTCATTATTGGTGGAACAATAATGAACTAAGACTAGTATGTAGTTTGAATGATGATCATGTTTTACTAGTTATGTATATAAAATATAAAGTAAGCTCATAAGTACATGTTAGAGAATATTGCACTGGACCGACTCACTGTGAGAATACTACATGGTTAATGTCATATGTAATTCTCATTACAATATTGTTATTTAATCCCCTAACTTTAAATTACCATAGATTCCTACATAAGGAATTCTATATTTTGATATAGTCTAACATCATCTATAACAGGATGGTTAAATAGTATGTTGTTTGATATAGAGTGAATCATGCAGAGGAATGTGAGTGATTGAGTGGGAATGTGTCCCTCTCATTTTAAGAGAGATATCTCTAGGCCTCTCGATAAGTGAGACTGAGAAAAATGTATGACCATGCTTAAATGAATTGATAAGAGATATCAATATCATTTGTTTAGTCAGTCTAGTTGGAGATTAAGAAATAGTCTAATTAAATAATATAAGGATGACATAATCCATGCCTCATATTCAATTATGATATTGAGTGACAAAAGGACTATAACACTGACTGTGAAATGTTATATCGGGTCACCGATTTTCACTTAACTTGGGTAGTCATAATGTCTTGCTAGGGCTGCTTATGAGTTATGGGCCAAAAATGGAATGTTAGGCCCATTGCCAATGTTCAATGTACCTATAGGGCCGCACATTTAGAACAAATTTGAAACAGATTGTAGGTTAATATTTGTCTAGGTTCATTGAATCTAGAAATTATTTAGGTTCATTAAACTCAAAATTGCCTAGGTTCATTGAATTAGAGGTTGTCTAGATTCATTGAACTAAAGATAATCAAAAGTTAACCTAATACCAATTTGCTCTTACTATGTACATTTACTTTATTAAGATAAAGTAAACTTAATATTTAAAATTTATATTTATGTATAGATAAAAATTTTAAACATTAAAAATAACAAAATATATCCTTAACAGTTAAGGATATCCTTTGAGGTCTTTTGATCATATTAGGAACAACCTAATTAAGATGATCTTTAGGTTTTGTATTAACTGATACATTTTTTCCTAGTGTGAGGCAAAAATACATTAAGAGTAAAAAATTCATATTTTCATAACAAAAAAAAGGGTTCTTGAAAAACGTTTTTAAGGCTAGTTCTAGCACACTGAAGTCTAGTTTTCCGCTCTGCTCGTATGGATACCAGTAAAGGGTGTTCATTTAAGTAGTAGCACCTGTGATCCAAATTTAGAGGCTGTTCATTTTGATTCATGAAGCCCAAATTCATAACTACACAAAGAGTTTTTTGCTAGCTACAAAAGGTATACTATCTAAACGTTAATCAATTTAATTGAAATGCATCGATCATGGTAGATTTTGGGAATTAAAATTTTTATTTTCCACTGCATATGATATATGTTTGATCCCTAAAATCCTTCAGTGGTATCAAAACCACTTATGAATTCAATTAAATTGATTTTTTTATGTTTTGAGTATATGTGATATCTATGAACATGGATGATATATTTAAAATTGTTTTGAGTATATTATCATGAACAATATGATGGCGTTATGTTAATCAATATTAGTAACACAAAATCGTTTTAATTTGATTAAAGATTCAAATAGTTTAATTAGATTAAATGTAGGTAATAGAATTAATTGGATTAATTTGTTTACAGTGTCAATGATTATTTGTAATTTGTTCTTGTTAGTTAGATTAACTAAGAAAACTGTAAACATGTATTTTTATTAGATTAATCATTTACTTTATGGCAATCTGTTTAAGAGTTAAATAGAAACCTGTAATTAGATTACATCAATCATATCAAGTTAATTTGATTAAAATTGATACTATTATGTTATGAACAAAATTGTTAATGTGATTAACACCATTAGGGTTTTGTGGTAGTAACTCATTCAACGAGTATGGCAAATCCTTTACCTTTCGAGAACGCTGCCCCCTTGACCCTTCCTAGCCAACCAGCTAGAGGGACCACCGCCAAGGGCACTACCCCTTGACCCCATAAAATTTTCACCACATATATCATTAATAGGTCTAATATATATATACATTCAACTATAATTCACAATGTTGTTTTAATGTATATGTTTTGTGTTATATGTATGGTGCATAGTATGGCCCTTTAGACCAATGTGATTGGCAGGTTTTATTTTATAATTGGGTTTGTAATTTTTAAATATGACCTATGTGTCATTTTTCATTTATTGTAATTTATTTATTTTATTACTAATAATAGAATAGTACATATTACAACCTGTAATGGAGAACAAGGCACATGAAGGAGACCATTCGTGGTAATCAAAGGCAAATCCATGGAGATGAAGATTTACCTAAGATTGACCATTGACCTTCATATTGGCTTGTGAAGGCCAATTTAGATTAAGGGCCATATTGTGTCATGTTTACATTATGCTTTATTATATATGTATGGGATGCAATGTATGTTTAAATGCATAATGATCTCTATTAGGTGAATAGATGAATATTATAATAAGATAAATCTCTCATTTAAAATTAAGTCATTAAAATGCCTTCCATAATTGAACACCTATCAAGACTTTGATTGTTATATATAAAGGTTTTGCCAAAGCCAAGTATATTAGACCATCTTAGTAAGACAAGATAGATAATGGTGGTATCTATGAGTTTAAATTGGTTAGACTTAACTAGGTTATCAAAACAGTTTTGGACCTAGGGCATAAGATGGGATTATTATAAGTGGAGACATATGATGTCAAATCCTATAGTTAGAAACCAAGAGTTACATGAGATGTAATTAGTAAGCAGTTACCTACCTAAATAACCAAACTTTAGGTGATAAGCCAAAGCTTACTTAGAGTTAGATGAAATATGGATCTTGAACCACAAAGAAAACTCCAAATGTTGTAGTTTCCAAATTAATATTGAGGGTTATTAATTTGATAAAAATTAGTGGGAGTAATTTAATGCCTCATTAATATATTTAATAAAAATAATAAAAGGAAAATACTAAAATTGTTCTATATATTTATAGATAATGGCATCAAACAACAACTCTAACATGTCACTATGATTGGTCCTTGAGAAGGACAAGCTAAATGGGACTAACTTCCTTGATTGGTATAGAAACCTAAGAATTGTTCTTAGGCAAGAAAGGAAGTTGTATGTCCTTGAAGGACCCATTCCTGATGAACCTACAGCTAATGCCCCTAGGGTTGAAAAGAATACCTATACTAAGCATTTGAATGACTCAATAGATGTCACTTGTCTCATGCATAGCTCCATAGAAGTTGAACTTCAAAAACAACTCATTGAGATGGAGGCTTTCGCCATGATTGAGCATCTCAAGGAAATGTTCCAAGAACAAGCTCGCATTGAGAGATTTGCCATTACAAAGGCTTTACTCTCTTGCAAGATGGCTGTAGGCACCTCAGTGAGTCCTCATGTTTTGAAGATGAAGGTTCATCTTGAACATTTGGAAAAGCTTAATCTGGTCATTAACCAAGAGTTGGTTGTTGACATTATTCTCCAATCATTGCCTGAAAAAGAACATTAAGGATACTAGTAATGTTCTGATGGTTCAAAAAGGGAAAGGTATGAAGAAGAAAGGATAGGGTAAGAGCAAGTTTAAGGCTTCCATGGACAAATCAAAGCTCAAGCCTAATCCTAAGCCTAAGGCAAACCAACTAAAGGAAGGAGAATGCTTTTTCTACCATGAACCAAGTCATTGGAAGAGAAATTGCAAGCTCTATTTGGATGATATGAAAAGAAGAAGGGTAGCGAGACTACTAATTCAGGTATTTATGTTATAGAAGTCAATTTATCTACTTCTACTTCTTGGCTATTAGATACTAGATGTGGATCTCACATTTGTGTTAATGTGCAGGGTCTAAAAAAGAGTAAGTCATTAGCTAAAGGCTAGGTAGACCTACAAGTTAGAAATAGAGTGAGAGTTGCTATTTTAGCTATAAGAACTTATGAATTATCTCTGCCTAGTGGACTTGTTTTGGAATTGAATAATTGTTATTATGTGCCTGCTATGAGCATGAATATTATTTCCATTTCATGTTTAGACTTAGATGGTTTTTCTTTTTTTTTTTAGAATAAAAATATCTCCATCTGTAGAGATAACATTGTTTATGGGATAACATTGTTTATGGGAATGCTCATTTATCATATGGTCTCTATGTTTTAAACCTTGAAAATCCAAATACTAAGTCCATCTATAATACAGATATAAAGAAGTTTAAATCTAATGATTTAAACTCAACCTATCTTTGGAACTGTCGTTTGGGCCATATAAATGAAAAATGCATTTCAAAACTCCAATGAGATGGACTTTTGAATTCATTTGATTTCGAATCTTTTAAAGTGTGTGAATCCTATTTATTAGGCAAAATGACAAAAACCCCTTTCACAGGACATAGTGAAAGGGCTAATGACTTATTAGGCCTTATACATAGTGATCTATATAAACCATTGAGTTCAAATGCTAGAGAAGGTTACTAATACTTCATTACTTTTATAGATGATTATAGTAGATATGTCTATATTTATATAATGAAACATAAGTCTGAATCTTTTGATAAGTTTAAAATATTTAAGAATAAAGTACATAATCAACTTGGCAAAAGGATTAAAGCACTTCGATCAAATCAAGGTGGGGAATACTTAAGTTAAGAATTTGCTGACCATCTTAGAGATTATGGGATAGTCTCACAATTAACTCCACTAGGAACATCATAAAGGAATGGAGTATCTGAATGGAGAAATTGAACTTTATTAGATATGGTTCAATCCATGATGAGTCATACAGATCTTATAATATCCTTCTGGGGATATGCCTTAGAAACTACTACATTCATACTAAATCGAGTTCCATTAAATGTGGTTCAAAAGACACTATATGAGATATGGACTGGCAAGTGTCCCAGTTTGTCTTTTCTTAAAATTTAAGGTTGTGAAGTTTATATGAAATGTCAAGCGTCTAACAAATTAGTACCCAAATTTGACAAATGTTTTTTTATGGGATATCCTAAGGAAACAAAAGGATATTACTTCTACAATATTTCTGACAGCTAAGTTTTTATTACTCGAATGGTGTCTTTTTGGAAAGAGAGTTCATTTCTAAAGGAAGCAGTAGGAGTAAAGTTCAACTTGAAGAAATTCAAAAACCATAAAATAGCATCGAACCAAGTATGGAATCACAACAAGGCTCACAAGAAGTTGTTGAGCTTGTACAAGTAGCATAAGATTTGAGAAAGTTCGGGAGGATACGTTATAATCTTGAGAGATATGGATTTCTCATGATTGATAATCATATGTGTTGCTTATGGATCAAAATGAGCCCACATCCTACCAAGAGGCCATATTTAGTCCAAACTCCGAGAAATGGCTAAAAGCCATGAGATCTAATATGGAATCTACGTATGATAATCAAGTATGGACCTTGATTGTCCCACCTGAAGGTCTAAAAACCATTGGTTGTAAGTGGGTTTTCAAGAAGAAAACTGATATGGATGGCAACGTGCGTACCTTCAAGGCACGATTAGTTACAAAAGGTTTCAAGCAAACTCATGGTATAGACTATGATGAGACTTTTTCTCTAGTTGCTATGCTTAATTCCATTGGGTTTCTTCTTGCCATAGTTGCATACTATGATTACGAGATTTGGCAAATGGATGTCAAAACAACATTCCTTAATGGAAACTTACTCGAGGATGTGTACATGACACAACTGAGAATTCTAAAAAGGTCTACAAGCTTCAAAGATCTATTTATGGATTGAAGCAAGCTTCTTGGAGTTGGAATCTCCGTTTTGATGAAGCAATCAAAGAGTTTGGTTTCATCAAAAGTGAAGATGAACCTTGTGTTTATAAGAATGTTAATAGAAGTGCAATTGTATTTCTAGTGCTATATATTAACGACATATTACTCATTGGAAACAATATCCCTACCCTACAGAATGTCAAAACTTAGTTAAGGAAGTGCTTCTCAATGAAAGACTTAGGCGAAGGTACCTACATTTTAGGCATTAAGATCTATAGGGATAGATCTAAAAGGCTGATAGGCCTAAATCAGAGTACATATATAGACAAGGTACTGAATAGGTTCAATAAGCAAGATTCCAAAAGGGGATTCTTGCCAATGTCTCATGGCATAAGTCTTAGCAAGAATCAGTGTCCAATGACACAAGATGAGTGAAACCATATGAGTAAGATTCCATATGCCTTTGCCATAGGATCTATCATGTATGCAATGTTATGCACTCGACCTAATGTCTCATGTGCCTTAAGCATGACAAGCAGATACTAGTCAGATCCATATGAAAGTCATTAGATAGCAGTTAAGAATATCCTTAAATACTTAAAAAGGACTGAGGATGTATTCTTATTATATGGAGGATAGGAAGATGAGCTAGTTTTAAATGGTTACACAGATGCCAGCTTTCAGTCTGACAAGGATGATTATCAATTGCAATCAGGTTATGTGTTCTATTTGAATAGAGGTGCAGTGAGCTAGAGAAGTTCAAAGCAAGCTACCGGCTGAGTACATAGCTGCCTTAGAAGCAACTAAGGAAGCTATCTGGATCAAGAAGTTCATTACTAGTCTAGGAGTTGTGCCTAGTATTTCAAATCCAGTAGACCTACATTATGACAACAATGGGGCTATAACACAAGCTAAAGAATCTAGATCACATCAATAATCTAAACACATACTTAGACATTTTCATCTCATTCAAGAGATCATTGAGAAAGGAGATGTCAAGATATGCAAAGTACCTACTAATGACAATATTACTGATCCATTGACTAATGCACTCCTACAGCCAAAACATGAGAGTCATACTAGGTCAATGCGTATTCGATACAAGTCTGATTAGGCCTAGTGCAAATGAGAGACTGTTAGTGATATGCCCTAGGCTAATAGTATGAATATTGTCATTATTATTATTTTCATTAACAAAGAGGCAATCCATTATAATGTTATTAATTGCAACTAATATTCTATGACTTGATAAAAAATTCCATGAATAGTTTATTCTACCTAAGGTCATCAAGTGCGTGACTTGATAGTAAAACTCCAAGGTAAATGGGATACTATTTTATATTATCCCTAGTCAGTCATTATTGGGGGAACAATAATGAATTAAGACTTGTATGTAGTTTGACTAATGATCAAGTTTTACTAGTTATGTACATGAGATATAAAGTTAGCTCATAAGTACATGTTAGAGAATATTATATTAGACTGACCCATTGTGAGAATACTATGGTTAATGTCATATGTAATTCTCATTACGGTATTATTATTTAATCCTCTAACTTGAAATTACCACAAATTCCTACATGAGGAATTCTCTATTTTGACATAGTCGAACATCATCTATAACAAGATGGTAATATAGTCTGTTGTTCGATATAGAGTGAATCATGCAAAGGAATGTGAGTGATTGAATAGGAATTTGTCCTTCTCATTTTGAGAGAGATATCTCTAGGCCCCTCGATAAGTGAGACTAAGAAAAATGCATGGCCATGCTTAAATGAATGGATAAGAGATATCAATGTCATTTGTTTAGTCAATCTACTTAGAGACCAAGAAATAGTCTAATTGAATAATATGAAGGTGACTTAATCCATGTCTTATGTTCAATTATGATATCGAGTGACAAAAGGACTATAACACTAACAGTGAAAGGTTATGTTGGATTACCGATTTTCACTTAATTTGGGTAGTCATAATTTCTTGCTAGAGGCCGCTTATAACTTATGGACTAAAAATGGAATTTCAAGCCTACTGCCAATGTTTAATGTACCTATAAGGTCACACAATTAGAACAAATTTGAAACAGACTATAGGTTAACATTTGTCTAAGTTCAATGAACCTGGAAATTGTTCAGGTTCATTAAACTCGAAATTGTTTAGGTTCATTGAATTAAAGGTTATCTAGATTTATTGAACTAGAAGTTAATTAAAAGCTAACCTAATATTAATTTACTCTTACTGTGTACATTTACTTTATTAAGATAAAGTAAATTTAATATTTAATATTTAAAATTTATATTTATATATAGATAAATATTTTAAATATTAAAAATAATAGAATATATCCTTAATAATTAAGGATATCCTTTAAGGTCTTCTAATCATATCAGGAAACAACTTAATTAAGATGATCTTTAGGTTTTGTATTAATTGATACATTTTTTCCTGGTGTGAGATAGAAATACACAAAGAGCAAAAATTCATATTTTCATAAAAAAAAAAAAAAGGGTTCTTGAAAAACATTTTCAAGGCTAGTGCTAGCACACTGAAGTCTAGTTTCTCGCTCTGTTCATATGAATACCAGTAGAGGGTGTTTTTTCAAGTAGCAACACCTATGATCCGAATTCAAAGGCTATTCATTTTGATTCATGAAGCCTAAATTCATAACTGTACCATGAGTTTTCTGCTAACTATAAGAGGTATACTATCTAAAAGTTAATCCATTTAATTAAAACTCATGGATCCTGATAGATTTTGGGAATTAAAATTTTTATTTTCCATTGCATGTGATATATGTTTGATCCCTAAAATCCTTCACCCATGTCTTTTTTGTGATTTTGGTCAAGATCCAAAAGCCATTTGACGATAGCCCCAGCTAAAGATTGCTAGAATAATTGAGCAAGAAGCTCATCATCTATGCCGAAAGGTCTCATTGCACCTACGTATGTTTTGAGGTGGGTCTTAGGGCAAGTTGTGCCATTGAATTTGTCCATCATGGGCATCTTGAATTTAGCTGGAACTCAAACGTTTGAGAAAAGAGCAAGAGAATCGACATTTATCATGTCTTCATGCTTCCTGATATTTTTGATGGATCATTCTATAGCTTCAAATTTTTTCATTAATCTCTTCACTTCGGAAAAGCTAGAGAAATCTCCATTTTGAAAAGGATTTGCAATAGGAGTGGGAGCTGTGGCATTCACATCTAAAGGAGGAGAGGTGGGTGTTTCGAGAGCTTTCCCTTTATTGGTGAGATTGATAATAGGAGGAGTAAAAGTGGGGGCATGGCTGGCTCCAGCTTGAGCTGAAGTAGGCTGAGCATGGTGGCATTAGTTATTTTCTTGACCTCATTGATGATGGATTGGTATTAGGAATTGAGAGCACTAGTGAAAGTGGCAGACTAGGCATTAAAAGCATTGGTGAAAGTGTCGACTTGGGTCTTGAGAGCTATGGTGAGTATGGCTTGGAAAGTCTCCTCTTGTTTCTTAAGGAGGTTGGCAAAAAAGATGCTCATTGCATCTTGGTTGAAAGAGCTAGAGGTGTTAGCCATTGGTACCTTAAAAGCAAAAAATAGAAAAATGGGTAAGAATACATAATTATGAAGAAAAACAGGAAGGTGTGTTGGGAAAAGGATTCCTTCCACGTGGTTGATCACCGGGTTTATATGTTGATAGGGTCAGTGTGTGAGGATTTTAGAGTAATAGACCACTGATTTAGGGTTTTATGGATTTACCTTATCAAGTTTCTTATACTATGTATGCATGGCAATGTCATGATGCATGCCAAAAAGGTTTCATGGGCATATGTATAGGTGTCTCTATTATTATGGTACATGAAACCTAGAGTCAACGCTAGGGCAACTACATGTATAAGGGTGAAGAGTGGTTTGATTAAAGATCCCCGTCCCACTTGAGCATGATATACCTAACCACATGTAAGGCAAGAAGCCTCATGTAGATACTAATTGCTCTTTATACCACCGAAATGATCGGGGATTCATCACAAGGGTGGAATGCTTTTGCTATCTCCCAACATATTCAAAGAAAGTTGTCAAGGCAATACTACTCACCATCCAAAAGTTTTCTTAAAGCCAAGGTTAGGTAAGGAGCCTTTATGATGCAAAGTGATGCATGAAAGTCAAATTATACTTAATAAGGAGATTATTTTAGAAAAAAATTTCATTAATCAAATAGTAATCCTCTTATTTTCCTTTTTATTTTAAAAGTGGTAACCAATCTCCAACGAAGTTGCCAGCTGTGAGGCCTCGCTAGAGCATTAGCCTGTTCTGCTAAAGAGAATCGAAATGCTCATTCAGGTTTAGACTCATGATAGAACCCTTGGGTTCAGATTGATTGATTTTGCAAATGATTTTAGGAGTCACCACCTTAATTTTATTTAGTTGGGAAAACATTAAGAAAAAACCCAAATTGACTCCAACTTATTAATTTTGGAAATTAATTAACCAATGATAAAATCACTAGCCTCGAGCTAGATTGAGTTCGGGGACTAAGTTTTTTATTTTAAATAATCAAGATTTGGCTTTTAAATTTAATTTGACTTTAAAAAATTAATTTCATAAATAACATTTATAAGATGATAATTGTAAATAAAATGCTTGAATATGGCATAACATGAATGCATGGTGCATAGGGATTGATAAAACAATTAAAGTAAATATTCACAAATTAAGGAGAGTGTTCCCTCTACTCCTTAAGGATTTAAGGGAACCACATAATCACTCAATAATTCCAATTAAGATAATTACAATGATAAAAATTGGGATGTCTTCTCTAGCCCTTCTAGGATTTTATGAAGACCACAGATTCCTTACAAATATCATTTAGAAAGTAACTAATTACATTTGGAAAGATGAAAAATAAATTTAATTTGAAAATTTGGATTTAAAGTTTGGATTTAAATTTCAAACGTGCCTACACACCCTATTGAATGGAGATCAAAACCTACGTAGTTCATTCCACTATTAAGTGGAGGAGTTTATAGATTGATTAAAATGATTCTTAGTTTAGGGGATGAGTTGATGAAAAATACCTTGGATTTTGGTAGATAGTATGGAAAAAAGTGTTTTGCCGAACTAAAGTTCTGTTTTATCGAATCAGATGAATGAATTGATTAAGGATTTAAAAAAAAAGTGATTGGTGAATGAATGAATTAATTAAAATAATGGATGAGTGGAAAAAAGATTTTTTCATTTAATCTTAAAAAAGGGAAGTAATTAATTAATTAATTAATTAACTTTTGAGTGATGTAAAAAACAAAAATTTTAGTTAATTAAAATGATTAATTAACTTTATTTGGGTGAAGAAATTAATTAATTAAAATGATTAATTAATTAATTAAAGAGTGAATTGAGGGATAAGAAGAAGAAAAGTTGATAGATAGCAATCAATATCAACTTTGGAGTATGTCAAAATAGTGGAAATGAGAGAGTATTTATAGGAAAATAAGAGTAAGGGTAATTTGAAAAGTGAAAATGTGAAAAGACAATGAGGGGTAGGGCTATAAAAATGCTAAAAAAATCATATTGGGGATATTTTAGAGACTACATGTGGAGGAGTAGGGCCCATGCCATCATAGCCACCAGTGGCAAAGCCAGCCTTCTAGGTGACAAGCGGTATGCTGCTCGGCAAGGTGCCAACACTGCCCCATGCCTTGGTAGGTATGCTAGCTGAATTTTTGCTTTTTATTCAAGTCAGATTCTAAGACTTTCGGGCCAGTTTCTATGAGTTTTAGAGTTCAAAAAATTCACTGATCAGCTTCGATAGGCTTGAAATTAATTTTAGAACAATTGAACAGTCATCTTAAGAAAATATCCTGTTAGTTTTAAAAAAAATATTGTCTGTTATAGAAGGTCTGGTCAGGGTAGAAAAGGCATCAGATTGTTCCAAGAATACTTTGGTCAATTCTAAAGAGTTCATAATTAATTTTAGAGGTGCTGAAATGAGGGTTCACTAGTAGTTTTAGAACTATTGGTACTCAAGAGAGAGTTTTTGATACTACAGTGGTGAGCAGTTATGATTCTGTTGGTACTTCTACTATTGCGACATAAGGAGCTACAAACATCTGAAGCAGGGGTGTGCCCATTTAAGGAGATTGTGGTAAATTTTGATTCTGAAGAGGACACGAGAGATTTGCATTTTAGGAGGTAAATGAGAACTAGCTAGATCATGACTTCAAACATGACTTTTTGTCATAATGATGGGTTTGTATTTTGTAAGATTTGATCACTATTAAATGAGATATCTTTTATTTTTACTCTAATTTATGCCTAAATTGCTCTTTAAAGTTTCCAACTTAGCATTCTTTTTTTTTCCTTTTTTTTTTTTGTGTTTAGGCAAAAGAATTAAGTGAATGATGTATTAGGCACAGAGAATGAGAATGCGATGCAAACAAGATATTTTATATTATGATTTGGACTACACCTGAGTCGGGCTACCTATGTATCCCTTACTTCACTTTTCTATCAGTCACTTCTTTTTAGAGAGAATCAAGTCCACGTAGTTCTGATTGCATATGCATGAAAAATAGAAATGAAATGCATATGTCATCTTCGAATGATGTATCATTTCAGCTGATCTAGGTTACAAGGATGGGAGAGTTCATTTTCATCCACATCCATGAGAATGATGCCTTTGTCAAATAGGATCTTCTTGAGCATGTATGGTCTGAACTAATTCGGTCTGAACTTTTCTCTCAAATCATGAATGGGAGCCTCTTCTTGCAAACCTCTATCTTCACTTTCTAGTAGAGATGCTCAGTAGAGATGCTCGGTTAGTCTCCATTTACAAACTTGAATTTTGTACAGAGCATCGATTCTCTTTTTGTCAACAGTATTCAGCTGGTGATGATACCTTTTGATATGTTCTACCTTCATTCTCTGCAACTTCTCCTCGACAGGCTTCTTATAAGTCAGGATCTCGTAAATTGTGATGCTTGGATGATCCTTATCATGTCTTTGTCTTAGGCAAAACAGACCATGAGCTTTTCCACTAGTGCTAAGCAGATGTAATGTGTGTGATTTTTTTTTTATGCTGTTATTAATTGATCTTTTTTTTTCATTTTGTGTTTTTTTAGATGTCCCATTTAAAGATAAACAAAAAAATTAAAGCAAATCAAAAGGTTCAAACTTTTACTAATAAAAGTCTCATCAATAGTTACATTAAAAGATAAGCCTAGAAGGAAAAATACAGACTCAGAAGTGCAAAACCTAACAGACTCAAATTCAAAGAAAGATTTAACAAAAATAGACGCAAAAGACTTTGACATATATTCAGACTCATGTGACATAGACACGGACTCAAATGACTCGAACATAGACTCAGAAGACTTGGATAGAGACACAGCAGTGTTGGCACTCTTCTCAAAATACCGATTATTAGATGAGGCTTGAAACAGTTGGAGGAGCTCAATGGATCAAGAAGGATTGATGGCAACGTTAGGCTTTGGGTTTGGGAGTAATAATGTCTTTGCTATTAATGAGGTCTTGAATTTTGTGCTTTAGAGCCTTACACATGTCAATTTTATGCTCTAGCCCTTAATGATAGTCGCAGATCTCATTAGCATTATATCCTTTAGGCAAGGGGTTCAAATGAGGTCATGGTTCTAAGGGCTTAACCAGATTAGCCTCTAAGGTTTTCTTGTAAATGACGCTGAGGGGTATGCCCATCTCAGAGAAAGTCCTCCTTATTTCTAACTTCATTGGCTGGCGACAGGAGGCAACATTTACCTCTCCCTCTCTTTGGGTGGTAGAATCGGTGCTATTGGTGGTGTAGTTAGTGTTCTTGTGATACCTTGAACTAAAGGACTGTCACATCCTATTTTCGGAGACACGATGGTCCTAGAACCTGGGGAGACATAAGGTCACCCACGCCTGTAGAACCCACTTATACTTATACAATCATGCCTAGGATCGTACCAAACCTCATGCAATAACTCGTTTAAGACATTTATATGAAAATCTTTAGTTGCGGAAGACAAATAAAAAGATACTTCAAATACAACCCATAAGAAATAATAATATTCAATTCCAGTTAAAACCTTAGTGAATAACATGTCAAGATAAACATTTAAAATAATTATTCCCAAAGCATCTAAAGATAACTCTTCATAACATAGTATTATTAAAGACTTGGATAAGGAATCCCCCAAGCGAAGTAGAATGCTTGAGCCATCATCTTGCCTCCTCGTATTGCTCATCTAGAACCACATAAAGAGAACGAGGTGAGATAAATGATCTGAATGAGTAAATAATATAGCACATACAATAACATATATCCCTTTAAAAAGGAAACCCATAGCTTATATCACATAGTTCATGATTTACAATTCATGAATCAATGATACAATTTAGCAAGTTTTTCAATTTAGCAAATTTCCCAATTTGACAATTTGCATAAATCACATTTATAATATTTAACACCCAATAAGATAAATGACTATGCTAGCTCATTCACTCGAGGGAGAGGTGGCCTCTTACCAAATTCCAACTCCCAACCCAATACTTATAAAGTGATGAAACTTATCAAACTCCACGGCTAGAACCGCCCCTTCTAGCTGAGGTGGATACACAATCCCTATCTATTGAGTTAAGACCATGTGCACAAGTTCCGATGATTACCCGTATCGGCATGATGATTTTTGCATAAAAGGTTAAAGGTACCATAGCTAGAGCTAATGATAATCCCAAATAACAATATCACATAAGGCAACAATAACAAGTATCCCAATAGCAATAGTAGTTTAACTTTCGAACAAAAGATATAATAATAGTGTAGTTCTAGAAAGAATATAAGTTAAGATAATAATCACAAAAAAATATTTATCATTAGATAATCACAAAAGGCTTTGGACCAATTGTCCGTTGGCAATCTAAGTTTAATAAAGAAATCACATTGTCAAATTTAAAATGGAAGTGAACTTGGGTTTTAAGAATCTCAAAGGTTCCTATAACATAATCATGATAGCTTGAATTTGTAACAATAGCATAATTTTTACTCACACTGGTAGCATGAATACAGTGTTTACTTACATTGTGGTTCTTTCACTCCAAATTCATGTAGCCCTTGGACTTATAAGACTCCTTAAGCTCTATCATAATATTTAATTCAATACTTAGTAATTATTTAATCATGATGCTATCCTATCCCATAACTACCCAATATACACTTAAAGTTGCACATATAAGTGCACTCATCATTAACACATAACATGTTGACTTAAAAGTTTTGCACATTTAGCCTTTATAGGCCCATATGAAAACACATCATAATTCATGTTTATACCTTTCTAAGGTCAACACAATACCATTATCTTAATATCAATTCACTTTAACAATCATATTAGTACACTTAGCACTTCCATACATGTCAACTTAACAAATGACCTTTTAAATGCCATGCTTAACTCTTATGACCCATTCATTCAATCAATCTCTTCATCAATTCAAGATCCTCAATTCATTATCAAGTCATCATAAAATTTATTTCTATATTTCCCAATCACATTCACATTCTAATCACAACATGAGACTAAGATACCTTAAGTATACCTTAAGTATACCAAAGTACCTCTAGGCTTGTCTAGAGTCATTCCTTCAACCAATATGAAATTTAATCATTTATCATACATACATACATGTCAATAATTATTAAAATACATCACATAAAAATTATAGATATTGGGATAAAAATCCCATGGTAGGCCGAATACCCTATTAAGAGAAAAACTGAATTTTTCTTACTTTTCTTAATTTTCGTCTATTACAATAATATGTAAAAACATTGTTTGAATCAACATTTTCATGTAAACACAATAAAAATTATTTTAGAACATCAATCTATATGAATCGGCAACAATAGGTGTGACATATACATGAGAATTCCAATTTTAGGTTTTAGGATGCAAAACCATGAACCTTTCTTGTTTTCAGTTTATTTCGATCATTACAATAATATATAAACTGGTGCTTTAGACCATTAATTTTCATTCAATCATAACAAATATCAATTTAGAACATCCACAAGTATGAATCGGTAGCCATAGATCATAATTATACATGAAAATTCTAAGTTTTAAGGTTTAGGGTGAAAATCATGATTTTTCGCGCTTTTCGTGCTTTTCGTTCATTATAGTAATATATAAACACATGATTTAAATCATTATTTTTCATTCAAACAAAACAAATATTAGTTTAGAATATCAATCACCATAATTCGACATCCATAGAATTATCAAACCATAGAATTTTTCAACTTTCAAGTTCTTGGGCAAAAACCTTGAATTTTCTTATTTTCTATAACTTTTCAATTATTAAAGTAATATGTAAGAATATGATTTAATCCAATATTTTTTATCAAAATGCATCAAAAATTAGTTTAGAATCTAAATATACATTAGCTGCACACCCCCCACCCCCCCCTCCCCCCTCCCCCTTTATGAATTTATGTTTGAAAATTTCAATTTTTGAATTATAAGATTCACCTTTAGTAAAATCACGCAGAAATATTGATGTTTTCAATAGAGAAATTAATTTCTCTTTCAAATTTCATCCAAACTGAATTAAATCTATATAAATCAGTAAATAACCAGTTCAAAATAATTTTCTCATAATTTATTTCATAAAAATCAGGTGGAAAATTGAAAGGAAAGAAAAACTTACAAATACGGGTGAGAAATCGCAAAGTTGAAAGGTGTTTTCTTAATTTCGGTAGAGAGAATTGTCTTGAGAGAATTTTTCTATCAAAATATAGAAAAATAGAGTAGTGGCTGCTGGAAATATGGTGCTGGCTGAAAATTGATGTTTAAATATAGGGTTTTGGGCAATTTCCACTAATACCCTTAATGAGCTAGATTATGAGTGTTTTAGTATAATGGACTTTTAGGTATTTGGACTTTTTATTTAATTTACGGGCTGATTATAGATAATTAAAAATAAAATATTTTTCTTATTATTTCCATTAAAATTCCCCCCAAAACATTTATTTAAAAATACTCATAAAATAATTTTATGCTTAAAAATTGCCTTTTTACATGAAAATTCATTTTATGAAAAATAAATTATTTCATGCTAATGTATTTTTATTTAAACCATTTATTTCACAATAATAATTCATATTAGGCATTTTAAAATTAATTTAACATGCCATATACTCATAAATCACATCACACATGAATTTTCATATAGTCAGACACTTTGTCAAAATAACCTTAAATTCAAGCAATTTGTCATGAAAACTCCTAGGGTAGATATGGGTTGTTACAAGGACTGATCCTTGACTTGCCCCGATTAGATCAAATCCTTGATCTTGGTGGTGATGGCGGTGGCGGTAAGAGCTTTAAAGTTAGGGAGGTACTACATTTGTAGATGAGTCTAGTATTAGGGGAGGAGATTCTTGACAATGATTTCAATTTGCTCTATTTCATATGGACGTTCACCATTTAGGCTGCTTTTGCCCTCTACCTTATAAGGAACGTGGTGAATGATTTTCTTTGACCTTGCTTGGTTGTTTCTAAATCCCTGCGAGTGACATCCACTTCAATATTATAGTGGTACTATTTGACAAATGCATTGCATATGTCATTCCAAATTTTCTTATGGTTTAGATATAGCAACCATTTAACAGCGGCTCTAGTCAATGACTGTTGGAATAACTAAGCAAGGAGCTCGTCATCTACACCAAAGGGTCTCATGGCATCCATATACATCTTGAGGTGAGTTTTAGGACACATGGTATCATTAAACTTGTCCATGAATGGCATTTTAAATTTTGGTGGAACTCGTGCATTTGGGAAGAGAGCTAAGGAGTCGACATTTATCATGTCTTCATGCTTTTAATGTTCTTAAGTGTTTTTTCTATGGCCTCAAATTTCTCCATCAGTTTTTTAGTTTCAAGGAAGTTAGAGAATTCTCCACTTTGAAAAGTGTTCACAGTGGGAGTGAAGGTAGTGGCATTTAGATCCAAAGCTCCAGAGGTTAAAGTTTCCGGTACCTTCCCTTTATCTGTAACATCAATAATGGGAGGAGCGAAAGTGGGAGCATGGATATTTTCAACTTGAGTGGAAGTGAGCTCAACATGAGCGGGAAAAGAAGTGATGGTGGCATTAGTCATCTCTTTGACCACATTAATGATTGATTGACATTGGGTGTTGAGAGCAGCAGTAAAGTTGGCAAACTGAGCATTTAGTGCATTAGTGAAAGAATCAAGTTGGGTGTTAAGAACAGTGGTGAGTATGGCTTGAAAAATTTCCTATTGTTTCTTGAGGAGGTTGGTGAAAAAGATATTCATCGCATCTTGGTTAAAGTTAGAGGTGTTGGCCATCGGTACTTTTGAAATAGAAAACAAACGGAAAAATGGGTAAGAATATAGAATTATGAAGGAAAAAATGGAATGAATGTAAAGGTGTAACGGGAAAAGAATACCCTCCATATTGTTGGTCACCAGGTTTAAAGGTTGATAGGGTGGGTGTATGAGGTTACTATGTTTTGGGTGACGGACATCAGTTTGGGTCTTTAAGGTGTTCAAGTTTTACCTTATTGAGTTTATCATGTTATGTATGTACGATTACAACATGATACATGCCAAAAAAAGGTTTCATGAACATACATACAAAAGTATTGATTATTATAATACATGGAACCTAAGGTCAAATGCTAGGACAATTATATGCACAAGGATGAAGGGTGGTTTAGTTCAGGGTCCTCATCCTACGAGAGCATCGATATACCTAACCATATATGAAACAAGGAGTCTCGTATAGGTCCAATAGTACTAATTGCTTGTTAAACCACTGAAATGATTGAAGATTCGTCGTGGGGTGAAATATTTTCGCTATCTCTCAAGATACTCAAAGAGAGTTCTCGAGCTAATGCTACTCGCCATTCAAAAGTTTTTCCTAAAGCTATGGTTAGTCAAGTGATGCATGAAAGTCAAATTATATTTAATGAGCCAAATGGAGATTATTTTAGAAAACTTTTCCTTAACCAAATAGTAATCCTCTTATTTTCCTTTTTACTTAAAAAAAAATTGGCAACCAGTCCCAAGCAGAGTCGTTAGCTATGAGGCATCGCCCGAGTATCGGCCCGATCTGCTAGAGAGAATCAAGATACTCATTCGATTTTAGACTCACAATGGAACTCTGGGTTTCGAATTGGTTGATTTTAAAAATGATTTTAAAAGTCACAACCCTAATTTATTTTTAAATGAGAAAATTAAGGAAAAAATCCAATTGACTCCAATTCATTAATTTTCAATTAATTTACTCAAAGTTAAAATCACTAGTCTCAAACTAGGTTGAGTTTGGAGACTAGATTTTTTGTTAAATAATCTAAAATTGGCTCTTAAGTTCAATTTTAATTTTAGAAAAATTGATTTCATGAATGACATTTATAAGATGATAATAAAAAAAAATGCATGAATATGGCATAACATGAATGCATGGTGCATAGGGGATTAGTAAAACTATTATTCACAAATTAAGGAGAGTGTTCACTCTAGTCCTTGTGAATTTAGGAGAACCACATGATTACTCCTTAATTTTAAAAATAAATAAATAATTAATTATAATTGAAAGCAAAGGGAAAATGAAATTAATTTTTGGATTGGATTTGAGGTTTAAATTTAAATTCCAAATGTGTTTACATACCTCATTGAATGGGAATCAAAACCCACATAGTTCATTCTACGACTAAGTAGAGGGGTATATGTGTTGATTGAATTGAATGATTTGATTTGGGTTTGAGAAGAAAAGGCTGATACATTTGCTTTTGGAGGATGGAGGCTTTTACAGAACCAAAGTTCCGTTTTATCTGGACCGGATAATTGAATTGATTGAGGGATTAATTAATTAATTAATTAAAATGATTAATTAACTAATTAATATGATGAAATGGATGAATGGATTAATTAATTAAAATGATTAATTAATTAATTAGGATAAAAGGGTGGATTTGAAAAAAGGATTAATTTGATTTTGAAAAAAAATGATTAATTACTTAATTAAAAAGATTAATTAATTAATTAATTGGGTGATAAATTTTAATTTAAAAAAAAAAAAAGAGTTTTACTTAATTTAAAAAATTAATTAACTTGGTTGAGAGTGAGATAATCAATTAATTAATTGGAGAGTGGTTGGAAGGCAAAAAAGAGAGAAATCAGAGGATAACTATCAACTCTAACTCAATGAGTGTGTAGAGAAATGGAGGAATAGAGGGAGTATTTATAGAAAATATGGGGTGAGGATATTTGAGAGGTGAAAAAGTGAAAAGACCAAAAGGATAAGGCTAAAAATAATAATAAAAAAAATTAGGCTAGAGGGCAAAAAGAGGACTAGCCACCGAAGAGGCTTATGGCACCACTAGGCCTCTAGGCAGCGCCACTAGTCTTCTCTCCGACGGTTGCCCCCAAAATAGCTGGTGGCGCCACCGGCAATTCTAGCGGCAGTTGACATGGCATTTTTTTTTTTTTAAATTGGTTGTTTATTTGGGGTTTAAAAAATTTGGATATCCAAATAGCAATAAAATTGAAGGCTAAAAAATTTTTTCTTTCAGGGGCACTGGACCACTGTACCAACTCTATATAATGCGTTAAACTTAGTATATGCCAAGGTGCAGCCAAATGATGAGGGTGTAAAATTGAGGATTCACACATTCTAATTGGGAGCAACAATGAAGCTAACTGTTAGGTGTGGAACTAGAGTAGAAATGGGAATTATTTGGTTAAGTTTGCATTTCATAAAATTTTTCAAACTTTTGAAGCAAATTTGATCACTTAGTCTCCTTTACTACATCCAAAGATTGCTGGAATTCTATTTGGAAGCTTCAAGTCCCACTAAAAATTGCTTTATTCATTTGGTAGATTTGTTGCAACTCACCAACAACCAAGGATCAATTATTCAGAAGGCAATTGTTTTTGAATAAAACTTGTGATGTATGTGGTTTAGAAGAAGAATTTATCGACCATTTGCTCTTTTTTTTGTCATGACACAAGAGCAACCTAGTTTGTCTTTCACTTTAGTTTTATACCTAATCCCTTGCAACTCACTCATTTTATTCAATGGTGGCAATCCCTTTTACAGCTGATTCATAGTAAGGAGGAAGGAGATTTCTTTTTGGAAAATATTGCTACTTTGTGTTGGACTATTTGGACCAATAGGAATGAATATATTTTTTATGGCAAACCTCCTAACCCCAAGAAGACTGCAGATAAAGAACTTAAATTGTGCTAGGATTACATTAGAGCCAATGAACGGCTACTACTTCCACTAGGACACTCCCTTCTCAACAACTCAAATGGGTTCCTCCTTCTCTTAACTTTTCAAAGTTTAATGTTGATGCCAGTTTCAATGCTTCAAATGGAGTTGCAAGAATTGCAGCAATCTATAGAAATCATGTTGCAAAGTTCATAGATGGAGTGGCTTTAGGGAAGTCAATTCATTCACCAATTGTAGTAGAGGCAGAAGCTATTATATTAGCACTGAGATTAGCTTTGAAACTTGGCTTTTCTCATTATATTGTTGAGTCAGATGGCAAGCCTCTTATCCAGCGCTGTAATGGTGATTAGGGTGTATGCTCGTGGTAAGTCCAATCACTATTGTCCATTATATGTAAGTTGTAGATTCTTTTTGTTCATGTATGTTTTGTTTGGATTCATAGGCTAACAAATCAGCCACTGGACTGGGTTACAAAATATATTTTGTATAGCTTATTACCCCTTAACATAGGTAGTAAATTAATCACCAAGGCTTGCTTATTTATTGTATTTGGATTCCTGATTCAATTTGGCCCAAAAAAAAAAAAAAAGATTTAAAGGTTAACAATCTTATCAAAATACATGAAAATTTGATAAAATAAACTCCACGCCAATAGAGAATATCACCATATCCCTTAAATTGATTTTTCTATTTACATAAAAGATTTTGCTTCTATTATTTATTCATTTAATTTTAAAAAATAGTATTATCTCAATTAATTCATTATAATAAGTATTGTTTATGTTATTACATAAAGGG
This sequence comes from Reutealis trisperma, assembly GCA_947687605.1. Classification (NCBI taxonomy): domain Eukaryota; kingdom Viridiplantae; phylum Streptophyta; class Magnoliopsida; order Malpighiales; family Euphorbiaceae; genus Reutealis; species Reutealis trisperma. Next base: position 205,344 of record CANTUT010000094.1, read on the forward strand.
TAAAATAGTAATTATACAATATTAAAATTTTCCTTCTTTTCATATTTTGTTTTTCATATAAGGAAAAATAAAATTATTTTCTTTCATTTTCTTTCTTATTTTCCTCTTATCTAAATATGAGGAAGGAAAGTACACAAAAGAAAAAAAAATAATTTTTCCTCATTTTTTTCTCCTTAAAAAATTATCTAAACATAGTGTAAGAGTTAGTTTATAAAAAATATTGTAAACACTTTTTTTAATCTTTTTTTTTTTTTTTTTTTTTTGCACAAAATACATTTTTTAAGCTTTACTTATTTGAATATTAGGCCATTAATATTTGGAACAAACAAATTCGAAGAAGCACTGTAATCATAATATGAAATGAAAATATATGCGGATATGTCGGTACTTTGACTAACGTCAGATGAAATAATGAAAGAATCGAACGGCAGAGCATTGAAGTTGGGAATAGGAAGCATAATAGAATAATACAGCTTTCGACTGAGTTCAATATCCGCCACGCTCGATCGATCGATTTCTCTGTGTGTGTCTCTTCCACAAAATTTTGATGCTATGCTCTCTCTCTCTAAACAATTTCCACATAAGGAAGGAGGGAAACTTAATTCTAGGGTTTCTCTGCCTCCATTTCCTTCTCCGGAAACCCTAGAAATCTAAAGGATTCTCTCTTCTCTGAGGATTCTTGTACCCACTTGGCCTCTGGAGGAAACAAAGAAACAAACTGCTCAACTTGTAATATAAACGGTTAGTTCTTTCCTTTCAACTTATTTACAACAATTTATTTAAATACCCATTATGTTGAAAAGATTGTAGATTGTATAATTTATACTGTTTCAGTCATTGGATAGTGATAGAATAGAGTAGGATGGAAAACGAAGTGCTTGAATTTGATATAGGCTTAGGAGGTGGAGATGATGATGGAGTGGACATTGAGCATCCAATTGATGATGAAGACATTCCTGATACTCCTCCTCTTCTTACTGCTCCTCTGACTGGTGCTGGTAGCGGTGAAATTTTCCTTCCTGAAGGTGACCTTTTGGATCTTGAGCCTTATGAGGGCATGGAATTTGAGTCTGAAGAGGCTGCCAAGGCTTTCTATAATTCCTATGCTAGGCGTGTGGGTTTTAGTACCCGTGTCAGCTCATCCCGTCGTTCCAGGCGTGATGGAGCTATTATACAGAGACAGTTTGTCTGTGCCAAAGAAGGGTTTAGGAATTTGAATGAGAAGCGCACTAAAGATAGGGAGATCAAGCGTCCCCGTACTATTACTAGAGTCGGATGCAAAGCATCCTTGTCTGTGAAAATGCAGGATTCTGGGAAATGGGTTGTGTCTGGGTTTATTAGAGAACACAATCATGAACTGGTTCCGCCTGATCAGGTCCACTGTCTCCGTTCTCATAGGCAAATATCTGGTCCTGCTAAAACCTTGATTGATACATTGCAGGCTGCTGGTATGGGTCCCCGTAGGATTATGTCTGCTTTGATAAAAGAATATGGTGGAATTAGCAAAGTTGGTTTTACAGAGGTTGATTGTCGGAATTACATGAGGAATAATCGCCAAAGGAGCTTAGAAGGAGACATCCAGCTTCTTTTGGATTATTTGAGGCAAATGCATAACGAGAATCCCAATTTCTTTTATGCTGTGCAGGGGGATGAGGAGCAGTATACTGGCAATGTTTTCTGGGCTGATCCAAAGGCCAGGACAAACTATACTTATTTTGGTGACACTGTTACATTTGACACAACATACAGATCCAACAGGTATCGCTTGCCCTTTGCACCATTCACAGGGGTAAACCATCACGGACAGCCTGTTTTGTTTGGTTGTGCTTTCCTGATTAATGAAACTGAAGCCTCATTTGTCTGGCTGTTCAATACATGGCTTACAGCAATGTCTGGGCGCCATCCAGTGTCAATCACCACTGATCATGATGCAGTGATAAGATCAGCCATCATGCAGGTTTTCCCAGACACCCGCCATCGCTTCTGCAAATGGCATATCTTCAAGAAATGCCAGGAGAAGTTGTCCCATGTGTTTCTGAAGCACCCAAATTTTGAGGCAGAGTTTCATAAATGTGTTAACTTGACTGAGTCGATTGAGGAATTTGAATCTTGCTGGTTGTCACTTGTTGATAGATATGACCTCCGTGAACATGAGTGGCTTCAAATGATATATTCTTCTCGCAGGCAATGGGTCCCAGTATATTTGCGGGATACTTTTTTCGCAGAGATGTCCATAACCCAAAGGAGCGATAGCATGAATTCCTACTTTGATGGTTATGTCAATGCTTCAACCAATTTGAACCAGTTTTTTAAGTTATATGAGAAAGCTCTTGAGAGTCGGAATGAGAAAGAAGTGAAAGCAGATTATGATACAATGAACACTTCACCAGTTTTAAAGACACCATCTCCTATGGAGAGACAAGCATCTGAGCTTTACACGAGAAAATTATTTATGAGATTTCAAGAGGAGCTAGTTGGGACACTAACTTTCATGGCATCCAAAGGAGAAGATGACGGGGAAAGTATTACGTACCAAGTATCAAAGTTTGGGGAAGATCATAAAGCCTACTATGTCAAATTCAATGTTTTTGAGATGAAGGCAACTTGTAGTTGCCAGATGTTTGAGTTCTCAGGTCTCCTTTGCAGACATGTTTTGGCAGTCTTTAGAGTGACTAATGTGCTTACTCTTCCTTCTCATTATATTCTGAAACGATGGACAAGAAACGCCAAGAGTAGTGTTAATTTGGAAGAACGTGCTACGGATGTATATACCAATTATCTAGAATCTCACACTGTTCGATATAATACCCTGCGCCATGAGGCCTTCAAATTTGTTGATGAAGGTTCCAAGTCGCTAGACACTTACGATGTTGCAGTGAGTGCTCTGCAAGAGGCTGCAAAAAGAGTAGCACTAGCAACAAAGAATGAAGGGAGAGGTGCTATGGTGAATGGTCGCAGTAGGGGCGAGTTGGCAAGTAATGGGAGCAGTAGGGGCGAGTTGGCAAGTAATGGGAGCAGGGCCAGTTTTTCCAGCGGGAATCATCAAGGCAGCTCAAGCCAACATTTGTCTGAGGTCAGAATGTTATCTACTTATGATTCCATGCTTCCATCTCCTTACAAGTACATGATGACCACCATATTCATTTGTTGTTTCCATTTGCTTTCTTTGTTTCTTCAAACCTGCAATTTACATAGAATTTTCCTACTATTCTGTTATTTATTACTAAATACTTTGTCTTTTTTATGGTTCCCTTGCCTTCCCAACTACCCCAGATCTTGTTGGTTTTGATGTGAAAATCCCATGCTCAAGTTTGTATTTGTAAGATGGAGGAATAGTTGATGTCAAAGTGAAAATCCTGTTCTTTTCCAAATTATGATGACCACTAGAAAAGAGCCAGTCCTCAGAAATGTGTTGTTGCACATTGTGTTTGCACTCTCGAATTAATAAGAAACCTGTGGATGCATTTTTTTTTTTATAGATCTCATCCTAAGACTGATGGTGAGCAACATAGAAAAAGGATTTAGTGAGTTAGATAATGCTAAAGATGTAGCTCTAAACCAAATATAATGAAGGAAAAAGATCTGTAAATAGCCTTCCTATCTAACTAATGTGGGGTAAGGCTTGGTTGAGTCAAGTTTAGTTAATCGAGTAAATGTAATGCTCTGAGAGTTCACTTATGGACAGGCCTAATTGTTAAGGTACCCAATATTCTTTGTTCCAAGTTAAAATGGATTCTCTGAGGGTCTATTTTGGGTAGTTGTATATGAAATGATCAAGTATTTTGGACAGATGTGTATTTGAAATGCCTGGGGACACTAAGTTAATAGGTTTGTTATGTTTCTTGTCATGTTTACTTCACTCAATTTGAAATTTTCCTTGCTATTGATTGACTGCATCCTAGGAATTTCTAGTTTTGTTTTTGTTTCCTTTGTAAAACTTATAGGGTAATTGTGATATCATAATTATGCCAAATAAAGTGCCAATACTGTATCCGTACATAAATATATGCCATTTAAACCATGCCTGGTGTACCTGTTCAAGACCAATTGTGATGCAAGTGGCTTTTTGTTGCATAATCATCACAGTTCTTTAGCAATCAAACCTCAAATCATTTTCTGTTGTAAGATGAAGGCTGTTGCACTTAAATATGTAAAGATAAAAAATAGAGGATTTATTGCAATTGTAACAGATTTTAAGCATAATAGCGGGTATTCAGATACTGTGTTGCAACTTGAATTTTCGCTCCTGGTTTTTGAAGCAGAAGTTTTATATGTTAAACACATTTGTATGCTCGTCATGTTTGGTCTGACACTGTGCCATGTGGGAACCACTTGTATTTGCTTCTGAGGCATGTTTAAACCTTGTTTGTTCACGTTATAACTTTGCAGGATGACATGGACAAGAAGATCCAAGAACTTGCCAATGAGCTGGAGTATGCAAATCGTAAGTGTGAAGTTTATCGGGCTAACCTGCTTTCAGTCTTAAAAGACATTGAGGATCATAAGCTACAGTTGTCAATTAAGGTGCAAAACGTAAAGATTAGTATGAAAGACAGTATCTAAAGGTGCAATGCAGTTTTATCATGTGGTTCCTTTTGTAATTCCTTGTCATCTCTCCCACTGAACTAATTTTGTGAGTTAATGTGCATCACCGCTTTCTAAACCTGTTGACCTTGAAGGTAGCCTAGATTTTGTGAAATCTTTCAGCTCATGTGCATCTTGTACAGTGTACTTATCATCTTTAAATGAATATTTTGAAATTGATAGCCTTGTATCTAAAATGCATTTATAAAGATTTTTCTTTAGATCATTTCTCAAGCCATTGTGAAACTACTTGTTAATGACCATTACAGGACACGCATACAAACTTTAATAATAAGTTAATATCTTGGATCTTAAATGTGATGCTGTAGTGGGGGAAGAACAGATGAGTACATAATTGGGGTGGTTAATTATTAAAAATTCATTTTAGTTGAGATTGACCATACGAGTAATTGTATCTGACTGGAATACTTTGGAGGAAATTATGTAATAGGTATCAAGGCTTTTGGCTTTGGAGAATAGTCAAAAGGGGCATCATTTCACTTTTTTTCATCTTTTGGCACCCCCACCAGATGGATTCTGTTTTGAGCAAAAAATAGCAAATCTGAATAAATAAAAATATTATATTCGGAGGTTTAATGGATTATCACTAATGGCTCTCTACAGATCCCACCTCCATGAAAAACGTGAGGTCTAAAACTAGTCCAACATATATTCAGTTGATGCACAAACCCATCCTTTTACAACCAACATGCATTTTGTATCTGGCAATATTATCAGGGTAAGACCAGGTAATTATAGGTAGCAAAACTGGCCAAAGTGCAACCCAGGAAATTTTAAAATGGAAATACATTTCCAACATTAAATTAAAAGGATATAATTCTACTACAATAACAATGCAGCTATATTTGCAATACGGTTGTCATTTAACTCGATTTTTGATGCATACTTCATCAGTCAGTTCACAGCGAAAAATATGCTTGCCTGAAAGGCCCCCTCCTATTCCTACAATGTCGAGTCGTCCAACAAATTACAACACAACCTAAAAATATGCTACATTCTAAACTACATTACGACTCTAGCCACCCCCAAATTTCTGCACATGCCTGGCTTGGAACGCGGATTGTGGTCCAGTACTAGTCTTAAACTTCCAATCACTGCCGATGAAATTCAGAATCACAAAATTTTCCCTTACATAGACATACTCATTCTTTCAGACTACGCCTTGCATGCTGCACTTTCACTGAAAGCTTCAACTTCTGTTCTTCCATATCTCTCAAAACAGCTAGCAAGTTTGCTCTATATACTTCACAACGTTGATTTGTGCTCTCCAACTCAGCAGTTAAATCATGAATTTTCTTTTCCTTCTCGTCCTGATAGTGGAGGAAGAATAACAAATTAAAAGAAAAATAAAAGGCTGTTCTTGCATTAAAGTATGCCCATTATAGGAATGCATCCTACTATCACGGATGAATCTAGTATCATTATTTTGGGAAGGAAAAATTAATACTGCCAACTTATTTTATGAAAAGTTCTAATATAATTTTTACATAACTTGTATTTAAAAAATTTATAATCAAATACATAATAACAGCCAATGCAACTATTTTCCTAGTGATTTTCAAAGACCACGCAATGTTTATATATATATATATATATATTGCACATTTTCTCTCTATCAAAATCTGTCTTGCACTTTTTTTACCAAAATCTATTTTGCACTTGTTGAACCTTAATGCTTTTAAATGCAAAGCTCAGGCCATGCCATAAAAAGAAATACTACTCCCTATGAGTATGTGAAAAGGGATCTTGCATGCTATAGACTTCCAAAAGAACAAATCTCCTGCTTTCAAACTTTAGTTACCAAAAGACTTATGATTTAACATGCAAAAACTCCACAAACAAAATGCAGGAACATGCTTCCTAAGTCAACAAAAAACAATCTAAATTGATATGGTAAACTAGAAACTCTAAGAAATACTTCACTTGGAAAAGATACAAAACAAAATGCTTATGACTCCTAATAGGTTCTGCATGGAATAAATTTAAAGCCACATAAATCAATAAACTTCACGAAGGGGAATTGGGGGAAATGCCAATATGGGGCCTGAACGTAGGTCCAATTGTCAATGTAGGACCTGAATTAAATTTTGGTTCAACAAGGGACTTCAACTTCTAATTTGGGTCAATTTGGGGTCTGTCCGTCAATTAACATTAACAGTAGTTAGAAAATTTGGCAAAGTGAAAAAGTGGAACCCACTACATATTTTTAAATAATAAAAAAATATTAATTTAAAAAACCAAAAATTTAAATGATAAAAAAAATTCAAAATAAAAATTAAAAACAAAATCTTCAAAAGCAGCAAAAAATTCAAACGATATATTGATAAGAAAAAGAAGAAGATGAAATGAACCGCAAAACAATTGACGCAAATGGCTTTACAAGGGACAATAAAGGCACCAAAGCAAATAGGGCAACAATCATCCAAAGGAGGACCACCAACATGATCATAATCCCTAGGGTTTTTCTGGATCTCTCCACCACCATCACTGCCGCTGCCACTGCCACCACCATTCTCATCATCCATGGAAGCTGTGGAGCAAAGCCTAAGGAAAGCATTCTCAAAGTAGATCCCTCTCTCTACATATAGTATAGATCTATGTCTCTACCTCTGCAAGAATTTTCTTTGCTGTCCAGATAGGAACCAGGAGCGAGCTTGCGATGGTAGGCAGTGACGGTTTTCTCCTCATAAGTGTGGAACGCGCTGGTTCACAATGGCAATGGCCTAGTTCTTGTATGTGTTTGCATTGGTGATGGTGAGAGTCCAGTGCCTTGATCTTGGCCGCTGGTGAAAATAAAGAAACTCAAGATTTGGGTTATGTGGCTTGACATAAAAACTCAAGGAACTCAAGATTTAAAAAAATAAAGAAAAAAGAGGGTTTGTGGCTAAGATGAAACTCAAGTTCTAGGCTTCATCGTTTTCCTCCTTTTTTTTTATTTTTTTTTATTTTTATGCTTTTAGGTTTCTTTTTTCTTTTTGTTTAATTTTTATGTTTTGAAGATTTTTTTTTAATTTTTATTTTGAATTTTTTTTATTATTTAAAAATCTGATTTTAATTTTTTTTTATTATTTAAAAATATAGAGTGGGTCCCACTTTTTTATTTTACCAAGGTTTTTAACATCTCTTAATGTTAATTGACGGACAAGCCCCAAATTAGAAGTTGAAGTCCCTTATTGAACCAAAATTGAATTCAGATCCTACACTGACAATTTAGTCAAAGTCCAGGCCCCAAATTGGCATATTCCCCCGGGGAATTTGTAATTTAAATAATTCTCTATTCTCTTGCTATTCATTTCTCCAATAAATAAATAATAATAACCAATCTCGACCTTTTCCTTAAGTAACCAAAGATAAATAAATAATAAAAATAAAGAAGTCTTACATAGTTGGGAAGATGAAAAAAAGGAAATGGAAAGGAAAGGCCAAAAGGTCAAATTGATCATTGACCCTAAATTTCAATCAGAAGCAATTGTGCTCTTCAATTTTGTGAATTTTGTATATCATTTATCAAACTAATGATTCAATTAATCAAGTTCAAAATTAAAAAACTAAATTGGCAATCTAGCATAAGTTTAAAAGCATTCTACATTTTTGACCTAATTAAAAAACTCCGCTCTGATACCACTTGACGTAGCAGGAAGTTTTAGGACAATTAGATCTCAACAATTAGGGCTAAGATTAGATAGTGATTGTGGTTGAAACAAGATATTTAGGGTTTAAAGAAAACCTCTATTAAAATTCTGAATTGAAATAGTAATAAGAATGATACAATATTGTATGATAACAGTCCTACTTATACTACTTAGGATAGAATCCTAATCCTAGACTGAAAAGAAGTAATCCTAACCAAAATAAAAGACTTATTAAGAATCCTAAATATAGATGGAAAAGAAAACTAAAACAAACTGAAATACTAAAACAAAACTGAAATAATAAAACTAAACAATTAAGGAAATCTTAATTCAAAACCAAATTGAACTAGGAAAAACTTAATTCCATTTTCTAGATGCTCCTACATCAATGAAGAAGTTGAGGATGTGAACCCTTTCACTGAAGCTGGACCCGCAAACCGAACGGCACGAGGTGGATTGGAAGACCGGTTACTACATGCTCTTGATTTGAATGGTGGAGGAATCAAAATTGAAGTAGCTGATTTTCATGGAAAATTACATGCAGATGATTATTTAGATTGGGAAATCAATTTGGAGAATTACTTCGAATGGAAACCCATGGCAGAAAATAGAAAAGTGTTATTTGTAAAGCTTAAATTGAAGGGCACTGTGCTTCAATTGTGGAAGAGAATTGAAGTGCAACGTGAACAACAAGGCAAGCCTAAGATCAACACTTGGGCGCATATCAAAACCAAGCTGCGGAAGGAATTTCTACCTGCTGATTATGCAATGGAATTATATGAGAAATTCATTGTTTAAAGCAAAACAACCAATCTATTGAGGAGTATACTGCAGAATTCAATAATCTATCAATTCGAGTTGGTTTATCTGAGACTAATGAACAAATTGCTTCTCGCTACCTTGCTGGTTTGTTAGAGACAAGATGGGAGTAGTTCGTCTATACAGTATTGAGGATGCTCGTCAATATTCTTTAGCAGCAGAAAAAAGAGTTTCACGCTATGGTGCTAGAAAACCCTTATCTGGCACCAATTGGCAGAGCAATTCTAGTGCTGTGCGTGGTTATCAAACCACCCAACAAAATTATCCAAGGGCTGTCACAAGTAACAAACCCAACACAAATGTTGAAATGAGTGAAAAAGGGAAAAAAGTAGTGTCTTATGGTGGACAAAACCATTATGGTTCAAACACAAATAAAGGGGGCAGCAGCTCCCAGGGTCGATGTTTTACTTGTGGAGAGAAGGGACATATTTCATTTGCTTGTCCACAACGAAGAGTGAACTTAGCAGAGTTTGAGGAAGAATTGGAACCAATTTTTGATGATTATAGTGAAATGGAGGAAGTTGAAGTTCATCCAATATATGGTGATTCCTTGGTGGTTCGAAGAGTTATGACAACAACACTTAAGGAAGAGGAAGATTGGCGGCAACATAGTATTTTCCGTACATGTGATGCTTGTGGTGGGAAAGTATGTGATTTTGTTATCGATGGGGGAAGCGTGGAGAATATCATAGCAAAGGATGCTGTGGATAAATTGAAGCTTCCTACAACAAAACATCCTCATCCCTACAAAGTGGGGTGGTTAAAGAAAGGGCATGAAATACCAGTAACTTCTCAATGTCTGGTGAAATTCACTATGGGAGGTAACTTGGAAGATGAAGCTTTATGTGATATTGTGCCAATGGATGTAGGACATATTCTTGTTGGAAGACCTTGGTTGTATGACCATGATATGGATCATAAGGCTAAATCTAATACTTATTCTTTTTATAAGGACAACAAGAAGTACACTTCGTATCCTCTTAAGGAAGACACAAAGCAATTGACAAGTAGGGATTCTACAAATAATAAAACTAAACAAATAAGGAAATCTTAATTCAAAACCAAATTGAACTAGGAAAAACTTAATTCCGTTTTCTGTTTTCTGGATGCTCCTGCATCAAAATAATACATTGTTCCATCTATTGAAGTGCTGAAATTTTGTTAGATACTCTTTAGTTTTTTTGTATTTTGGAGAGAAATTGTGTTTCAGATTTCTGTTAAAGACGACATTACAGCAGGTCTGTTAATGGGTTTAGGTAGAAAGCAAGCTTCCTTATAAGTTAGAAAAAGCTCGATATTGGTTAGTAAAGTTAAAAGTAAGTTATGGGTTTATGTTAAGGCCAATCTTTTGTACTTGAACTATGTATACACTCAACTATACAAGTGTTGGTGCATTGAATGATAGGCTGCCTCTTGAGGTTCAATTCTAGAACCTATGTTAGGTGTGATGTGGCCGGCCCTTTGAGGGTTCAGTCACAAAACATGTCCCTGTATCTCTTAGTGTGAGTGAAATATGTCTGCTCTACCATTATTTAACACTTTCAATTTCAACCTACGATGAAACTGAAACTAAGTTTCCAAATTATGGCAAAATTGACAAAAATAAAAGCTTAGGCAAAATTGTAAAAGCCAAAAAAATAAAAATTCTTTTATCATAGGCTTACCTTAAAAAAAGTACTCTCTCAATCCCAAAAAAGTTGTCTACTTTTTTTTTCTCACACAATTTAAGAAAACATCTTTAATTACTTGCTAACTCATAAATTTTATTATATTTTTTCACTTATACCCTTGCATATACTCATTTATTACTACCTTTATTATTAATTTTGAGAATATACACCTTTCAATTAATAAGGATAAAATGAACAAATATCTATATCTATTTTTAGAGTGGCGAGTGTTTTGGGACATCTTGAAAAATAATAGCGGACAACCTTTTTGGGATGGAGAGAGTATAACTTAAGAACTAAAGGCCATATATCAGGTTCTGGTAGGTTCCTTGTTTATTTATCCCGACATGAATATGCTTCATTCACCTAGCCCACCTACTAAATGGGATGATGATGAGGGAAGCAAAATTGCTATCTAGCTTCTTATTTATACTCAACTGTTAGCAACAAATTGGAATAAATTAATATGAGTAACTGAGCTGAAATTAAGCTCAATCTTTGGTAACCATCAATTCAAAATTACCCTTGCCTTGAATGGAATGGAGGCACTATTTTGATGGAATCATATTCGAGACTTTGCAGAAAGATAATGGAATAAGCTAGAAAGACAGTGTCCTTACTGGATATAGAGATCCAAATCTCAATGACTTTACAATTGTTGCATTCCAACATTGTTGCTATGCTCTAAAAGATATATTTTCACTTCTTCAAATAATTCTACAGTAAAAGATTTCCAAGAAAAGCTTAAATTACCTTAATCATGATCTTCATTCTGAATTAGGGTAGCAATATACAGGAAATATTTTTGAATAAAAAGTTTGGTAATGAAGTTCAAAGTTCCAACTCCTTGCAATGGACTCAATTATCATTGGTAGTTTTTGGAACTCAAAATGTCTTATGGGATGTAAGAAAATCCTTGATATGACTATACTTGCCAGTGAATATTTAATGCTAAGATAAAAGAGAAAAAGTTTGAAATGAAGTGTAAGTTGGACACTGAATAGGCAAGATGAGAAAAAATCCTTGTCAACTTTTAAAGTGGATAGAAAGTACCTACAAACATGATCTTTTAGGCTAGAGAGGGTGGTTTTGGTGGTTTTTAGGTTGGTATGGCTTAGGAATCTAATTTGATTGTATCTCAAACTTCATCATCATTATACAACTACTTTCTATGATATTGAGAAGGTGCAATTTGGGAACTAATTTGATTGTACATCATATATTTTATTGTCATCGTGATGCTACTAATTTCTATGATGTAGAGGAGCCATCCTTGGACTTGAGAGGTGTCTCTCTTTGCTTTGAGGCCCTCTCTAGAGTAAAGACCACTATAGTAAAGATTAAAGTTCTAAAGACGGGTTATATTGTTAATATTAAGGGATTAACATAGCGATGTAGAGTAGGATCTCATATCAAGATGCCTCCTACGAGGCAAAGGGATATGTGATAGTGTCATGAGTGATTGAAGGTTGAGTGATCAGAAATCTTAATAGCTCTCTAAAAGGTGGTAAGATTATTGTAATTCTATTGCTTCATTTGTCATCCCTTCTTATTTCATTTCTTTAACACAGTTCCTGAATAAACATTCAACTCAGTTAAGTCTTAATCCCTGACTAGTTGGAGTCAACCATATGGATCCTTTTTCACTACTTCTCACATCATCTATGTTTTGCACTAAAATATCTGCAATCTTTTGTGCTAGTTCATTTGTTGGTCTATGATACATATAGTTCATTTGTTGGTCTATGATACATATTCAACTCCTAAATAATTGTTAAACAGAATTGAAAAGATTTAAAAACATTTCTCTAGGAGAGGTGTGGTTGGCAGTCCAAAATTGCATTTGGTTAATTAAGGAATTATCTGTCTCATTCATTTAGCAGTGTCAAAAAAGATCAACCACAAAGAACTATTTTTTTCCTTATAAATTTCATAGAGACAATTCTACAACTTTCTGCTGGTAGTGGAACACCCCAATTAGGGGTATTCATGGTTCAGTTTGGTTGGTTTAGAGCAAATATTTCTAACTAAACCAATAAAATCAGTTTTCAAATACTACAACTCTCAACCAAACCAAGTAATACTACAAAATATCCAAACCAAAGCTATTTAGATTTGGTTTGGATAATCGATTTGGTCGATTTGATAAAAGAAATAAATAAATAAAATAAAACAAAATGAAAAGATCCTAGAAATTTAATAAACATTAAAATAAAATAATATTACCAGATAATAATCAACCTTATCAATACTATAAAAAAAAATTCTAGGTCATATACTTTAAATTTTCTAGCATAATAATAATAATAATAATAATAATAAAATTAGAATGAATTATCCCCAAAAAGTTAGTAGGAATCAAAATAACAGCATAAAAATCCTCCAAAACATAGAAATTCAGCAGATACCTTTAATTTTTAAAAAAATTAAGGCATAATTTGCATAATAGTAAAGTACATGCCTAAAAAAGACAATTTTATTACATTATTGATTTGGTTCAGTTTAACAGGATTTTCATTTTCTTAAACCAAAAATTCGGTTTATAAAAATTTTAAAATTGTAACCAACCATGAAACAACCTAAACCATGGTTTTTGATTTGGATTGAATTGGATCAATTCAGCTTAGTTGGTTTCGGTAATTTTTGTACAGCCCTAACCCCAACTCAAAATATGATATTGGATTGGAATATTACTAGGATTAATGATTAACATATTTATTAATATATATTTATTTAAGATACATATTTATTTAAGATAATTAGCTGAGAGAAAACTTGTAGGCTAAGAATACTATTTGTACAAGGACACTCGTAAGTTAGAACTTAAGAAAGAAAAGGAAAAAGAAAAACAATATGAAAGGAAAATTAGGAACAAATTCACGTTGATTGTGACACCAAAAGGAGGAAAAAGGAGGAAATTAGGGTTACAATTCTAGAGAATCAGAATTCTATCTTGGTTGAGCAAAGAGGAAGAAAATTCAAGAGGACAGAGAATCTATATTCTCTCATCACTCGAGGTTAGGATGATTCTTCAATTCTAAATATAGGATTTCAGTTTTAGTGTGGCAAAGATAATTTATTATAATTTAGAGTTGAATAAAGTCTATAGAGGAGGATAACCAGTTAAAAGTTAGTTTAAAAAGGGTTGTGAGTTGATAGAAAGAATTTTGGAATAATATTTGACAGGATTTTCGAAATTTAGATAAGATCTTTTAATATGCTTATTTTATATCACTGAAAGCTTACCGAGTCTAGTTTCTAATGCAACAAATGGTGCTCAAATATCCAATTTTTCTATAAAGAGTTATGAATGATTTAGTGAATGGTGTTCAAGCTAGACATGAGCAAAACAGAACCGAAATTGAAAAACCAAACAAACCAGTACAATTCGGTTTATTTAGTACATCGGCTTGGTTTGTTTTTAAATGAAAAACTGAATTAAATTTCGGTTTGATTTGATTTTCACTAAAAAAATCAAATATATATATATATATATATATATATATATGTGTGTGTGTGTGTGTGTGTGTGTGTGTGCGCGGTGGAAAATAAACAAAATTAAATGCTCTATAATCATTATTATAGGAAATTGAACTTTTCTTGATTGAAATGAAATAAATAATATAATTATCTAATTATATTTAATTTATATAATAAATCATAAATTCAATTAGAATAAGGAAATAATAAAATTATTATTATTTAATATATAATTAATTATATTTAATATCTAACTATAATTAATTTAACTAAGGAAAGGTGAATTCAATTAGAATAAAGAAAGAATAAAACAATTATTATTTAATATTTAATTAATTATATTTAATATTTAATTATATTTAATTTAAATAAGAAAAATAATGAATTCAATTAGAATAAAACAATTATTATTTAATATATAATTAATTATATTACAATTTATAATTATATAGTTATTATAATTTAAATATCTAATTTAATTTAAATAAAAAATAAATTTAATTATAATAACGAGAAAATAAAATAATTATTACTTAATATATAGTTAATTATATTTAATTCAAATAAAAAAAGAATTCAATTAGAATAATTTATATTTTTTAATTTTTTTCAAATATTTCCAAGCTAAATAAATTCTTTTGACTTTGATTGTTCGAATATTGACAAATTAAAGAAATTCTAATTTGACTTTTATTTTATAAATTATTACTTTATCCTATTATAAATTTTAAAATTAATTGTTTTAACTATTAGTAATAATTTATAGATTAAAAAATCACTTTTGATTCTATAAGAAAACGCAGTAGAAAAAAAAGATGCACTAATTAACAGTTTATTTAACAATAATGAGCAAAATCATTTTTTCAAATATTTAGAAATTAGAGAAATTCTTTTAGCTTTGATTATTTGAATATTAACAAGTTAGAGAAATTATAATTTGACTTTTATTTTGTAAATTACTTCATCCATCCCAAAAAGATTGTCTATTATTCCTTTTTAGGATATCCCAAAACACTTGCCCATTCTAAAAATAGTTTTAGGTATTTATCCATTTTATCCTTATTAATTAAAAAGTATGTATTCTCAAAATTAATAATAATAGTAATAAATGAGTATATGCAAATATATAAGTAGAAAAATATAATAAAATTTATGAGTTGGCAAGCAATTAATGATATTTTCTTAAACTGTGTGAGAAAATTGATGTAGGACAGATTTAGATAATCTGTTCTACTTTGAATTTTTTAGAAATTAATGGTTAGAATTGAAAATTCTAGGGCTGATTTTATAGAAATCAGATCTGGACAAGGATTAAGGAAAGGAAAAGATGAAAAAAAAACTTCTAAGAGTCACACTTAGAAGGTCTAAGAGTCATACCTAGAGTTGAATTGAGTCACATAATTCTTAGCAATAATGCAGGATTTATTTTATTGAATTTGAAAGTTGTCTAATAATGGTTACAAGCCTAAGTATTTATAGAGTTGAAACTAATCCAAAGCATGTTTGGATTAGGAATCCTACACTAGTTTTCCAACTAGAAAAATAAATTAATACTAACTAGGAAATACTAAACCCATTCTAAATCCACTAAAACTCCTAAATAAAGACTGCAAAATAACAATAATAAAAAACCCTACTGTTCCAGCAATTCTGGAAATTACAGAAATACCCTTAATACCTAAAGTAATGAACCAACAGCTGTATTATATAAATATACCCATTATAATTCTAAAAAGGCTGAAATTACTTTATAATTTCTCCAATAAATCCCATATTAAATCTAACACATAATTCTATGCTTGAATCCTTGAATTTGAAGTTTCTTGTCTTTCTACTCTCCATCATTAATAAAATGGATAACTTTTTTAGAACGGAGAGAGTATTATTGTCCCATTATAAATTTTAAAATTAGTTGTTTTAACCATTAATAGTAATTTGTAGATTATAAAAATTACTTTTGACTCAATAAGAAGATGCAACGGAAAAAAAAAAGATGCACCAATTGAGAGTTCATTTAACAAAAATGAGCAAAATCTCATTATTCTATTATTAAAAGTCAAAATTTCTATTTATAATAATATATTCTTCTAAAAAAATCAATTTGTTTGTGATTCTATAAATGTTTAAATTTACTTAAAATTTTTATTACGTTTATATATAATATAGATCTATAATTATTTTGTGTCTTTCTAATTGCATTAAACATTCACGATTATATAACTTAAATAATATTTAGTGTAATTATATTTTCATTTAATTTTTATGTTTTTCATATGAAAATTTAATTTAACTTGAATTCAACAACTAAAATGAATTTAATAATCAAATTATATAAATATTGCTCTATGATAATCTTAGAAGTTGACCAATAAGATTTCGGTCTCATAATATTTATTTGATAAGATTTATATCATTTTATACTTAAGTAACAAAATACTAGTCATTAAAACTTTAGTAAGAAAAAATTAAAAGTTTAGAATAAATATTTATATTTCTAACGAGTTTTATCAAGTCATAATAGAGATTAACGTGCTTCGCACGTTATTAAAAAATTTAGTGTATGTACATGTACACACACACACACACACACACACACACACACATAGAGTTTATTACCAAAAAAAAAAAAGAAAGCCCAAACCAACCAACTGAACCAAACTGAAATTTTTCAATTCAATTCAATTCGGTTTTGAAACGAACCGACTGTTTGCTCACTCTTAGAACAAGTTGTGTAGCAGCAACAGCAAGATAGGGGTTTTACAAGAATTTTTAGAAATTGTGTAGTGAGACCCTGGACGAAGTTAATAGAAAGTTAGAGTTGTAGAGTAGCACTTTGGAGTGCAAGGTTTCAAGTTAAGTAGAACCAAAATGGAATACATGCATTGCAAGTTTAGTGGAGGCCAAAGTGGGGATAACAAGGGAGTTAGCTTGGATGAAGTGATAAAAGCTAGGTGCTTGAAGTGGAGTCTTGCCACGGGAGTCCTATGTGATAGCAAGATTCCCAATAAATTGAAAGGAAAATTCTACTGTATTCAACCATCTATGTTATATGATAGTAAATGTCGGACAATAAAGGGACAACAGGTATTGAAGATGATTGTTATCCATATGAGAATGCTAAGATGGATGTGTAGCCATACTAGAATGCATAAAATACATAATAAAAGCATTAAAGTGAGAGTCGCATCAATTGAGAAAAAGATGAGAGAATGAAGATTAAGATGGTTCAGGCACATGCAGTGGAGATCTAGAAAGGCTTTAGCTAGGAAGGTTAAGCAAATCATGATAAAGAAGTGAAAGAAAGGAAGGGGTAGACCTAAACTAACTTGGGGGAGAGGAATGCAATATGATTTAGAGGCATTATAATTATCAGAAGACGATACCCCATAATCGTTTAGAGTGGAAACAAAGAATTCATATAGCTAACCCCAATTAATTTTGGGATTAAGGCTTAGTTGAGTTAAGTTGTGTAGTGAGACCCACAAGATGAGTCTTATAGTGATAGAAAGATAGTCTAGTTTATGTGAGTACACATGGATTGGGAATCCGAGTTTTCTAGAGAGAGTTATAGCTAAATTAGTAAGAGGCGTTCAGAGTATTAGTTGCTGAAATAAGATTTGTTTTATGTTCTAAATTGTATGATTGCTTTGGTTAGGTCTATAAACCTACTTTGAAGTTATTTGGATTTATTTTGGAAACTAGGAAAGTAAAGTAGACTCTCACATTCTCTATTTATTTTATAAATAAAAGTAAGGGAAAATTGATTTTTACATACATTGATATTTTTGACAATTGAACAAGGAGAATGATTTTGGATGAAGAACTCTTGAGAATGAATATTGGAATTATGATGAAATTATATTTTATTACATCAACAAGGATCAAGCATATGATTATTTTGTAAATTGAGTTTGCTTATATGAAATTATCTAACGCAGAAAGGTTGGAGGGTTGCTTATAAAGTATGAATTTTAGGTTTATATGAAGGCTAGGGATGGGTAGAAACTATATGTGGAAGGCTCGGGCTTGGAAGTAAGGGATTTGAGATGCAAAACTTAAACAAAACAAAGAGTTATGGGCTGTTTTGGTGCTGTGAACACTAACAGTAGCTTGAATAGAAAATAATAAAAAATAGTTAAGCTTCACAACTAAACTTCCTCCAACATCACACCCAAGATCCCACCTAGGGTTGAATTGCATCACACAAATCGAAATAGCATAATGGCTGGGTTTTTTTTATTCAATAACAAAGATAATTAAAGACATTACAATGCTAGAAATTCATAGACTCAAACAACTCCTAGTCCTAAAGGACTTCAAAACTAGTCTTTATCCTACAAGGATCTTGACTCCTGAGACCAGCTAAAAGAAATAAATTCTTCCTAAGCCAGCAATGACTCAAAATAAGATCCAAAATTAAAAATAAAGACACCTAAACAAATCTGAAAAGATTTTCCAGCAAAGCTGGAAATTATAGAATTGCCCTAATTTAAAAACAACACACCAACAGTTTATTTATTTAGCTACCAACAGTTTATTTATTTAGCTAGACACATAAAATAAACTCAAAGGGACTAGTAAATACTCTACAATTTTCCCAATAAACCCCATGTTAAAGCTGGATCAAAATCCTAGAGTCCTTGAATTTGAAGTTTCTCATCTTCCTACTTTGCACCAATATATATGTATCTTTGAAATTGAAAAGTGAACCTGGAAATTATATGATTGTCAATTTTGAATAGATATTAATAACCATCAGATGGCTATGTTTTGATCCCTACTAAGTGGGGTTTCGACATCCGGAACATGTTTTTTCGGCCCTACTAAGGGGTATAAAGTTAGTCTCATTTTGGCCTTGCTAACAGGCATAAAATTAGCTTTACATTGTTATCGTCGATTTGGCCATGACTTAAATTAATTTCAAAGTTCTGATTGTTAAAATGTTTTGACTAATTGCTTTGTTATTTAAAATGTTTTGACTAATTGCTTTGTTATTATTATCATATGTATATAATAAACAGAAAACTATGTTTGATCCGGTAGTGAAAGTGAGTTTTTACTTGCTAAGCATTATAGCTTAGCCCCCACCAGATCCTCTTCTCCTTTCTCCTCACAGATGAGTAAGAGATGACATGCTAAGGATAGCTTGTTAATTATGGAGGTTAAAGATCTTTAAAGAGTTGGAAGAAATTATTTTGTTAGTGGAATTTCCATTAGAATTGGATATTGATAGCATTTGACTTTATTGAATTTATTGTCATGATTTTTGGATTTTAATAAAAAGTTTAATTGAGTGGTTAATATCCTTCATTTGAAATTTTAGAATGTAAAATTTTTTGTAGGCTTCATATTATCTAAGAGTTATTCTTGTAGGTAATATGGCGTGTCAGGTCTTGATTTGGGGGTGTGACAGGTAGGCCTTGCATATGGGAAACAGTATATAGCCCATAGGACTTTGAAAGAAGCAATTCCTTCATTCCATAATGTGGCTTCCCATAAACATGAGATGGGAGCGGTTAAGTAAATAATTCAACTAAATATCATTATATTCTTCCCCCTTTTTTCACAAGTCTCATGAAGAAGAGTTAATTCTTGTTGTTCCTTTCTTCCAAGCTCTATGAGGTTGGTGCAAAGGGGATGGCCAACCTCAAAGGATGACAATATTAGCTTTTAAGTGTCATCACTAGGGTTTTAAGAAACCAAAACAAAAATGGTTTCGGAATCAGAAATTATGTAAATATTGAATTGGACTGTATCAAACCGAATCAATTGCCACTATCATGAACAGATTTTCAAATTTTACAAAATGACAAAAATAAATATTAAGTGAATAATTCAACTAAATATCATTATAATCTTCTGGGTCTAATAATTATAGTAAAAATTAAGTATCAAAGAAAATATTTGTTTAAAAAATGTGTGATTTCCAATCTACTTGTATCATAACAAGAAATATCATATTGGCAGGCTAAAAATCCAATACATATCGGCTAATATTAAAACCATGGTCATTGCAAAAGAGAAGGGGGCAAGCATTTACCTTAGAAGGAAGATCAAGGAACTCTTTTACCCAAGAAGGAGAAGGAAAAAAGAGGGAGGGACAGAAGGGAATAAAAGGAAAAAAAAAAAAAAAGTTTCATTCCTAGCTGGTGTTTAGGTTATGTGTCGAGGAGGAAAATCATTTAAGCATCTAATATGAAGTTTCTTATGAGTTATGGGACTTTAGTTTTGCTTTTTCAGATATGATGGGACTCAGATAATTATAAACAAGGTACTTGAAAGTTGCCGATATAAAACTATTGTAAGGCAAAAGAAGAAAATAAGGGGAACTCACTCTACCAACAGATTTTTTGTATGGTATGAAGGTAGAAAATTGGTACAGATTTTGCACGGGAGGTCACTCCAATTTCTAAATTGAAAGGCATCCTCTACAAGTACGTAAGGTTTTGGAATGGAAAACTATTAAGCATAGCTAACTTTTTTCCTATGAATTGGCAAGAAAGAAACAACACAAAAAGAAGAAAAATTTTTTGACTACTTAACATGTGTTTAGCGTACAGTACGTAGTGTGCCTCTCAGAATAATTTACTTTATGTGAGATACACATGATCAACCTAATATTTTATTCAAGAAAATCTTGTGTTCCTATTGAAGAAAAGGAAAAAGAGAATAGGATGTAATATTTTTAATTTTCTGATATAAGGAAAGTCAACTAGAAACTAGTTAACCTAAACTTGGGAAAAACGGTATTCTGACCTGGAAACTAATACACCTAGAAACTTCCCAATTTCAAAGATACAAAACTCTTTCTTATCTAAAATTCAGTGTGATGTGGATTTAAGGAAATTTTAAAAATAATTAGTACAGCTTACGAAAAAAGCTCAAGCAAAATGGAGAAAACCTTAAACTAGGTCAGATCAAAAGGTAAAAGAAACTAACCGCAGACTGAAATGGGGATGGTCTATTTTCATCAACAACATGCAGCACTTGACTACTTCCATTGGTCAAAGCCACACCCTCTGTGGCTCCAGAACTTTTATTCTTTGCAGCAGCCATCTTCTTAGCAGCCTCTTGTAAAGCGTCCATTGCCACATTATAAATGTGAATAGATTTTGCCCCTTCTTCCACATATTTGATTGCTTCCTGTCGCAAATTGTTATACCGAACAGTCAAAGATTCTCGAGAATTGTTTGGCAGTTCAGAATCATGTTCATCCAGCACAGCTCCACTCTTGGCATTTCTTGTCCATCGTTTCAATACATATTGGGAAGGAAGTGTAAGAACATTTTTTGCTCTAAAAACTGCTAATACATGCCGACAAATTATTCCTGTATATTCAAACATTTGGCAGCT
The DNA here is from genome assembly GCA_947687605.1 of Reutealis trisperma. Classification (NCBI taxonomy): domain Eukaryota; kingdom Viridiplantae; phylum Streptophyta; class Magnoliopsida; order Malpighiales; family Euphorbiaceae; genus Reutealis; species Reutealis trisperma. Next base: position 226,903 of record CANTUT010000094.1, read on the forward strand.
GCAGCTAGCTTTCATCTCAAAAGAATTGAAACTAACAGTATGTGCTTTGTGTTCTTCCCCAAATTTGGCTACACGATATGTGGTGATGGTTCCCGAGTCATCAACCTTGGTTGCAGGATTAGCAAGAGTCTCAACCAATTCCTCCTGAAATTTCATAAAGATTTTTCTAGTATAGAGGTTGGCAGCTTGTTTTTCCATAGGAGAAGGTGTCTTCAGAACTGGCATAGTGTTAGTAGTGTCATAGTCTGCTTTTAACTCCTTTTCATGCCAACTTGCTACAGCTTTTTCATACTGTTTGATCAAAATTTGTATGGTGGTTGATGCATTCACATAACCATCAAAAAATAAGTTCAAATCTCGACTTGACTCGCTTAACGAAAACTCTCCAAAAAAGGTGTTTCGCATATAAACTGGAACCCACTGCTGTCTAGCATTGTACATAGACTGTAGCCATTCATTGTCCATGACATAGTATCTCGGCAAAAGTGATTGCCAAGATGATTCAAAGTCATCAATGGTCTCAGTCTCATTGATACATTTTTTAAATTCAATTTCAAAGGTAGGATGGGTTTGATATATATGAGCCATTTTCTCTTGGGTTTCCCTAAATATGCCCTGCATATTGTATCGATGGCGAGTTTCAGGAAGAACTTGAGCAACAGCAACCTGAATGAGCCGATCAGGATCTGTTGTGATAGAGACTGGATGTTGACCAGATATAGCATGAAGCCAAGTTTGAAATAGCCAAACAAAGGAGGACTCGGACTCATTGAGAATTAAAGCACAGCCGAACAATACAGGTTGCCCATGATGATTTAAACCAGTGAAAGCAGCCAATGGTACCTTATACCGGTTTGTTCGATATGCTGTATCAAATACAACAGCATCTCCAAAGTAATTATAGTTGATCTTGGAATTTGCATCGGCCCAGAAAATATTTCCACCAGAGTGATCAGTGTCACTCTGAATAGCATAAAAAAAAGCAGGATTCTCAGCCTGCATTCGTTTCAAGTAGTCCAATACATGCTGACCCCCACCTCCGAGGGTCCTCTGCCTGCTACCACTCATCTAATTCTGAAGGAAACAGTATGTAGAGATTATTAAATTGCAAGTTTACAAAAACCCTAGACTAACAATCAACATATATTTAAGAGGCTTCTACTTCTATTATCTATGCTAAAACTACACAGTCATTTTGCAAAATCAAATTCCACAAAAACAAAGCAATCAAATTTCATATCTTAGAAAGAAAATCAAATCAGTGCATATCTACAAGATGAAGAAGAAAAATGGGTAACATACCTGTTACGCTATTTTTATTGTTGATGGATTTCTGGATATTCGAAACTCATAATAACTGTGGTTGTTTCTTCTTCCGACGCCGGAAAGAAAAAATAATAAGAGGAAGAGCCGTCGGCGGATCGGAAGAAGAATAAGAGGGGCGGTGGCGATTTGAAATCCGCCGTGTACTGGTGTGGAGGACGTAGACGTGGCCGTGTGAAAAGAATAAGGGTAACGTAATAGCTGTCGTTTTGATAATTTTGAGTTTTTATTTTTTTAAAATTAATAATTTTGAGTATGCAGTTGGAGAGGCAAACATGTGAATAAATTTTTGTATATATCACTTCAATAAGAATAGAGATAAGATAAAAATAGAGTAGTATCTCATAAGAAAATCTATATATAGTGACAAGAATAGACATCTAATACTATCATAACACATATAATATTATCATAACACTTCCTTTGGATGCCTATTACAAAAAATATATTTTGTTAAAATCTTACTAACAAAAAATCTTATGAGAAAAAAATCTTAATAAAGAAAAAATAGTACATTATTCATAATACTACTTCATTAAATACCTTGCTTGAAAAACCCAATAGGATAAATCCAAGTTAAGAAAAAAAGAGTATAGTACACAAAAATATCTCCCTCATAAATACATGATTTCTAACAAAGATCTCATAACTGGCGCATGTTAATTTTGTTCACCAACTTTTCAAATATTATTGTAGGGAGTGCCTTTAAATTTGTTAAACACTATATCTCTCCAAATTGTGTATCTAAATACATTTAAATAATATCTATATATAATAATTTATTTATAATATTCTCGCTGTAGATATTACTTGCTTAATGAATATATCTCGTTAAAAACTTTACTAGAAAATCTAGTGGAAAAAAATATAGCTAAGAAAAATAATACATTTCATACACTATTTTTTATTGCAGATTGTCTCATTAAAATCTTTGTTTAAGAAAATCCTGTGAAAAAAAAAAAAAACTTGATTAAGGAAAAAAAGTATAATTATATGCTAATTCGTTTCTCCCTAATGAGGACAGATTTTAACACGATGTATACTAATCTTGCAATAATACTGTTTAAACATCACACTAAGTAAAGATTTAGTACATAAGTCTGTTAGTGAAATACCTTGAATTTTTAATTATTTTTCTAAAATCCTATTTTTATACGGAAATGTATTATTTTATTATTTTATTTATTTAAGCAAATATTAAAGTTATATTTTTATTAAAATATATATTTATACCATTTTAATATGTATTATTAATAGTAATTTTATTACAATATTATATATGTATATTATTATGAAATATTATTAGTATTATTATTACTATTACTATTATTGTTAGTATTGTTGGTGTAAAGAAAAGAAAAGAAAAAGAAATGGGAGATAATGATTGGCTGCTAAGGAAGGAAAAGAAACATAGGGAGAGAGAGAGAGGCAGCAGGAGCGGGAGAGAGAGAGAGAGGTGCTGGGTGGTGGTGAGCCATCACCCGTCCGGCAGTGGGCTGCACCACCACCACCAATGGCTAGCCCACCATCCGGCTATCTCAGAGGAAGCAGTGGCGCTCCGATCGGGCAGCGGACGGCAGCATACGCGAGGAGAGAAATTCCGCCGGCGCCGAGACTTCTATGGCAGGTTCCGGCGGCCAAATCAAGCATGGCCGGTTCCGTTTGACTCTTGGTGTCAAGGGCTTCCTTTTGGCACCAACCAGGCCCCCTGAGGATCACCGGAGGAGGAGATCGAAAAATGCAAAATCGAGACTTTGGAGGTATTTTCCGGTGAAACGGTGGCGACTAGGGGCAAGTGGCTGTGGTTTTCGTGATCCTGACATCGAGGTGAACCTACTGGTGTGGAGATCACCTAGATCTACCATCAGCAGTGGCAGCGCGTGGCCGGTGGCGCGTGGGACAGTCCAGTAGCTCTGTTTCATCGTTCCAACGTGACTCTCGACATTCGTATAATTGGAATTCATGAAAGTTAACCTGAAACTCTTGTATTTAAGTCATTAAATAAGTTATATTATGTTTAGCAGACTCTAGAGTAGTTGTTATGAGTTGTCGAGTCTATAGTTGAGTTTAGTGTGGTTTTGTCGAGATCTCGATCAGAATCTCAATAGTCTTTAAGTTGTGTCTAGTTATGTGAGTTATTCTTATCCTGATGGTATCCTTTATTGTGAGGTGTCGGCGTTCTAGCGTCTTCTTGATTCCAAAGGCTGCACTTTCGAGGGAAGCCAGTCGGACGAGTCATCAGTTAGGTGAGTGATACTTCCTAATATGTTATCATGTGTTCATATACATCTGCATTTCTATATATATATATATATATATATATATATATATATATATATATATATATATATATATATATATATATATATATATATATATATATATATATATATATATATATATATATATATATATATATATATATATATATATATATATATTATGCATTACTATTGCATATATGCATGTAACATTTGATTGTGAATGAGGAATTGATATTCTTTGTTCTGTGCTGAATTGTGATTGTGATTGACGGATAGAGGTCGGGAGGATACAGTACCACCTAAGATCATGGATTTGTTTATGATTATGGTTATGATTGGGATTTATGATGGATTGAGAAGATGAGCTATGACTGGTGTATGCTGGCTAGGCCTACTCATTGCTAGGACCGCTATCAGTCGAGTCAGGGCTGCATGGTACAGACCAGTGCTGGCCGAGCCCATTAGATACAAGAGATAGATTATTGGACTCAGAAAGCTAGTATGAGGGAATCGGCTCCCTTTATTGAGCATTAGTGTGGTACTGTGGACTATATCCCATCCTTATTTGATTGTATGATTTGTCTGTCTCTATGACATAGTGCATAGCATAAGCATTAGAAATCTATCTGTAGGACACCAGTTTAATGTATTAGTTGGTATCATTCATTGAGTCGGACACTCATTCTAGTTTATTTTATTATTTTCAAGTCAGAGAATGAGCCTGTGAAGTAGTTGTAAAATAAATAACCTGTCAATTTCCCTTCAGCAGTAGTTTGTATTATTGAGTATTAAGAAATGTATATAAAGTATGTATAATTGTAATTATAGCTTTACAACTTCGCAATGTTACACCTTGTATCTATACATTGTTTAATATTCAGTTATGTATTTAAGAGTTGAGATATTGTTGTTAAACAGAATCCTTATGTAATTTATTACATTTATGAGATAAACGAGTTGTTGGCCAATGAGATTGTATTTTATATTAAGATTTGATTGGATCTGCTTAACTTATTTGGGCCCATAACCCTTTGCAGTTTTGGATTTTTTGTTGTATGTTTCGATTAGGCTTACTACAGGCACTGGTAGCCACGTGCATTTCCCGTGTTCTAGTGCCGGTCACGTGCCTTCGGGTTCGGGGCGTGACAGTTAGGTTGTTACTCGAACAAATTTGGTGGATATATCTTCTGGAGCTCATGTATTTACAAGAATTTAGGTGAAGTTTATATATTTACTTCGTCATCATTGATATACCCACCTTTAATTTATGCAATGGAAATTGCATTATTCTCAAAACACAATGGGAGTAACTTTAATGAGATATTTCAAAACCATAAAAACCTTTATAAAATTACAATACTACCTTAAGTTAATACATAGCCAATCTAAGATCTACCATTATGGAGATTAAACAAATAACCAACATCCGCATATAGACCAATTTAAAATATGAATTAATCAAAATATAATCATACTATTAATAATACATTAAAGAAAATAATTTACACCAATCTAATGTTTCTTAGTAGGTGCAAAGTTATATCTAGTTAGGAATTTTTTTCTTATAAATATAGTTTTAGACCTGATACAATTTGCAAGATAAATAAGTACCCCTATAGCACTTATATATGATACTTCAAGATCAAATAACTCTTTATTATCTTATTTAAATCTAAAAGGGTATCTTTTCATTTCCAGTGAGAGGACCACCACTGATGTGTTTAAGGAAAAAGATTTATCCACATAAAATTGCTTAAGTATATTTTCCACATAAGTAAGTTAATTTATTAGAACTCCTTAATGATTCATCTGCAGGCAAATACAAAATTTTGTTTTCCCTAAATTCATCCCGAACTCACTTTTCAAATAAATACATATTTCTTTGTATTCTTTAGGAGTCCCATTTAAATCATCCACCTATACTACAATAACATAACCATTATATGGTATTTTATGACTATATATGAATATAGTGTATTATTTACATATCCTTCTTTCAGTAAGGATTTAATCAAATGACTATACTGCATACGTCCACATTACTTTAATCTATATAGAGACTTATGCAATTTGATGAAATGCATGTCATATGTCTAATGTATATTTGTTTCTAATATTTTTAGTCTTTCTGGAACTCTCATATAAATATTATTTTCATAAAGTGTATACCAAGCCTTTCTTTAATTGCCATTCTAATATTGGAACATGATAATGTTCATAATAGAAGATGGCAACAAGCCACACTTTATATCTTACCACCTTATTATTTTCATTACACTTTTGGATAAACGTCCATTCACATTTTTAAGGAGTTAGCATAATATGTCTGAATTCATTGCATTTAAAAAGCGAGTCTAAATTAGCTTGAATTTGCCTATTTCTATGATGGCCAATCATGTCTATGCTGACGTTTAGTTATATTCATATATTCTGGACCCAGATTATCTCTTAAAACAATAAGAGTTACTATTGAAGCAAATTTATTGTTAGCAATAAATGAATTTCTATCAAATCTTTCTCCTGTATCACAAAATTAATCGAGATCTCGTAATTTTCATTTATATAATCATCAACTCCAAAAGTCATATTTAGATGATCTAATTATTCTATTGTCTTAGTCTGTGTCTCATCATTGGCTATAGCTCTTTAACTAAGATATTTTTCTTCAAAAGGCTTCTCTTCAGGAGATTTTCTTAATTAGTGAAATTGCTTTTCTTTTCTGCAAATTTTTATCTTTAATTCCAATTTATTGTCTATGCTTCTGGCGTGTATTGAACTTGATTGATTTTTTGTTTGCAATTGGAACTACAACTCTTGTTTGGGTATTAGCAGCTGCAATATGAGAGTATATCACTCTTTTAGCATCTATAAATGCATTTGACAATTAAGTTGCAATTTGTTGTAATTGTTGTTATTTTTATGAACTTCTAGTTCACTCTAACTTGTACGTGAATCAAAATTGTTCAAAAGTTTTCCTTCCTATAAATTTCTCGACATTTTTTAGCAATACAGGTGCTTTTCCTCCCCTAATATCGAGAAATGTGCCTCATCAAAATAAATTCTTAGTCTCTTCTGTGCACCCATTTTTGCATATCGAGATAGTAATGTTAATATATTCATGGCACAACTAAAAATTTGCATATGAAAGATATTAGGCTCACATCCTTATACAAGTTTCAAATGAGAGTATGTATGATATACATAATGACATTCATGCCAAACCTTAAATGTTTAATTATTAAATTGTAAGTTAAATGCTTGAACTGCAAGTTCAACACAATATATTGTACATGTATACTAAGGATAAAACAATGATGAAATGACTGATAAATCATGATGCACAACTTATTGATAAACTATAATCCAATTAAAATGTAAAGACATTAAAAGCGAAATCCAAAATAATAAAAATATAAAATCTTTGCCAATTATTCCTTCAGAGAGTTTACATAAAATCACCAATATTGAATTGAGTTGTATCCTCTATATGATTTGTTACTCTTCCAGAGTTCTCATAATCTACCAAATAATTTATAGCATTCACTTTAGGAAATGTAGTATTAGTGGGTCTTGTTTGATGATTTCTCATTAGTAATTTATTATTCTTTTCAGCTACTAGAAGATAAATAATAAGTTCAAATATTTTGTAACTTTTTTGCTCTCTTTATTGCTGCTACAGGAGCATATTAGAGGCATAAAAATAGTATATGTCTTCTATGACATATTATGTTTTGTAACTTTATCACCATATAATTTCAGTTGTGAAGTGATTCTAAACATAACTGAGTTGTATTATGAAATATACTTTAAAAAAAATCTTAATCAAGTGATCATGATAATCACACAAATTTGAAAATTATACATAGGCATATCTCAATCTCTGAGGCCCCATCCGAGTACCAGTTCAATCCACTAAGGGAATCGAAATGCACATTTAGGAAAGAACTCACGGAGAAGCTCTCAGGCTTATCTTTGATAAATTTGAAAATTATTTCTCAGAGTCACCACCTTGATTTGTTTTTATTTGGGAAAATATAAGAAAAAATCCATTTGATTTCAATTATTATCCAAAGAAAAAAAGATCACTAGCCTTGAAACCAAAGAGGATCCAGGGACTAGGTTTTTGGTTTACTTTAACAAAATAAGTTTAGCCAATTAATATAAGAGTGACTTAAAATATATTTCATCAACAATCTAAGATGCATGAACAATTTATAATATACATAATCATTCAACTCATCCATTCAATAAATAAGTAAATACATTAGTAAAGTTCAAAAGAAAGCTAACATTACAATAAAAATCTCAAACTTGGGGAATACCTCCTCTAACTATTATGGATTCTAGGAAAGTCATATATTCTCCAAACTAGGCTTAGTAACTAAGTAAAAGAAAATAAAATAAAAAAAAATAAAGAAGTGATAGAGAGGGGAGAGTCAGTTAGTTTTAATTGAATTTTGAACCAAGCATGCATGCATATTCGTTTGGATGGGAACCAGAACTGTTGTGAAATTTTATTTGTACTTGCAAGCGCACAAATCATTGATTTTGTAGATAAGTGATAACGAGATCGTTTCCACGGAGAGAGCTATGAAAAAAATTATAACAAAGCTTAATTAAACCATATTAATTTAATTCTAACCTTGTTCCAAATAATTTTTCAGATAATAATAAAGAAATATAAAATAGAAGTATCAAAATAACATAATTAAAAGTGGTTGAACTTTTAAAATAAACTTCAGATAAAATATTATCAAAGTTTCAGAATTCACCAATATTTAATTAATAATTTTTATAATATATTGATTCTAATTTTTAGATGATAGTTTATAAATCAATCTTTCTATCTTCTATTGATTTTATCACTAATGTCATGACCCGCAAGGACGTGACGTTAACTCTGACCCTGTGATACTAAGTTCAATTTTATTAAATTCTCAAATATATTTTCCTTCACTTCAAAAGTGTAATTTCTGAGCATTATATGTATACAATTTAATGGAAAACACATAATAAAAAAATTACTTTTCTTTCAATGAAAATCAAGTATAGATAATTTTTCTAACAATAAAAAATGCATGATAGAATTGATGAAATAATATTATCAAATGAAGCCAAAATCATAAACATTAAATTGCAAAATATTTAGAATCAATACAAAATAGAAATTAATAATCTAACATGGTTTCATCATCCATCTTAGAAAAATTAAAACCTAGAAAGACATAATTAAAACAACAAAATAAATAAAAGAATTCATTTTAATAATTTGGATCCTTAATATTGAAATCTGAACTTCTTTATTTTCTCAATTTCTCCCCTCTCAAGCTCTCCTTTGCTAAGCAATTTCCCTTCTATTTATAAATATGAATGGCCAGATGGAAAGTTGACGATGAAGCCAATTTTGAAATTATTTTTTCTTCCTTAGCATGATATGTTTAAACTTTGAGTTCTTGGTTTTTCTTAGTTGGATTGCATATGAATGTTTGGCGATAACTTAAATTTTTACAATTTTTCTCTTCCTTAGTATCAAATATATGACTTTGAACTTTGAATATTTTACTTTCCTAAGTTGGCTTGCATAATGATGGTTGGTAAGTTCTTTAGTCTCCATTGCAAACTTGAAGATGATATCCTTTGTCAAAAAGAGAAAATGGCTTAGATGGTTTTGTTAAAAAATTATTTCTTTCTCAAATTTATAATTATTGTTATTATTAATATACATGCAAGTAAAAGACTATAATTTTACTCAATTTTCAAACTTTTACTATTTTATTTCCTATTTCACAAAAATAACATTAAATAAAAATATTTATTTAATAAATGAATAACAAAAAATAAAATTAAGGGTTATTAATATGTATTAAATTATGTTCATCAAATACTCCCAAACCTAGATTTTGCTAGTCCTCGAGCAAAAAACTTAAACTACTATACTTTCATAAGAAATCATGATTGCATTTAGCATATGCAATAAGCCTTTAAACCTCTAAGTGGCTCATAGAGGACGAGTTGTAGTTTCGTGAGGGCTTCCAGTGGTGATATCTACAAACACCGCTTTGAAACTAAACAAATATTAAATTGAATACATATCCATTCAAAAGCTAATCCATCTTGCAACAATCATACTCAAGTGAGTGTGTGAAATAGCCAATATTAATGTTAAATGTGATATGCATGCTTCAAACAAGTAAAATTCTCATAACCTTACAATAACAATCATTTAATTTCTAATAAAGAATTAAGTATCATAAACTTCTCCTTTGGTACAAATCTCTACTACTTTAAAGGCATCACATGAGAATAAAAGGTCTTTAATATTAGTTGTAATAAGGCCATGGGATATTAATGTGGCTAAAGAATGAAAAGGATAGGAGAGTTCACAAGTTTTAAAGACTTCATAGAGTTAAAGATATCATAGTATTTTATAAGAGACACTTCTCAAAACCATAGAAGCATATAAAATATAGCCAACTATTATTATGTTGGCCTTTACTTTATTCTATCAAGATTTTTTTTTTAAAATTTTCATTACTCCACAAATTTGTCTGATTATTGCTATCACAAACTTTTAAGGAATGTCTCTTGCTCATGAAATTTGTCTTTGTAGCTCTAATTCATCTTTATAATAAGGGTAAAGATATAATCATGATGTGATTATTAAAGAAAACAATTAATCAATGTAGGCTCAAATTAGCTCACAAAAGGAATGTTCTTTTGGAACATTAATTGGAGAACAAGATTATTTGGCTTTGTGGTAAAAATCCTAATGCCTTAATCATTTTCACAAGTGATGCTGATCAATCATTCACCTAGAAAGACCTTAAGGGAAAGTTCTAAGAAATAATTCTTTCATATTGAAATTAAAATGATTATCAAAGTAAAGGTATAAGAACACTCCTATTCTAGCATATTTGTCTTTCTACAAAACAATCATAGCTATTGTGAGAAAAGAGTTGAGTATAATCATTGTGAAAATAAATTAACTAAAAAATGTCATCAAAATTCAAATCGATACTCATTACCAATCAAAGCCATGACATTAAAGCATCACAGTAATTGGAAGTTTTTTTTTTCTTTTTTGAAAACTAGAAAAGAAAATCACAAAAAATACAGATATATATCAAGAGCACAAAAGTAACTCTTTACTCTACCATCTAAAGTTTTAGTGAATCTGACCTTAGAAACAATTCAGAAAACACAATTTTTTTTTTAAATAACAGTTTCTCCACCCCTAAACTTAGCTGAGACATTATCCCTAATATCTACTATAGATAAATAAGGAGCAGAGGACTTCACTTGATCAGGTATAACAAAAAAAAAAATGCAATAAGAAAAACTATAAGAGTTAGGGAAGTTACAACCGAAGATTCAAATATAGTCCACTCTTCTTACTGCTACTGGCCCTAGGTTGCCAAACCACCTGCACCATCAATGGATTTGGTTTGGGTACAAATTTTTGTAGTCAGTCAATCAATTGATCAATAGTTGAAGTAGAGACTAGGATGCATCGATTTGCTGGTATCATAAAACCCTATTCCACAGCATGATCTAGAAAAGAAAGCAAACTATTATAAAAACCATCAATATTAAGTAATCCCAATGGCTTCTGAAGGACAGTTAATTGGGTCCAAGATGCAATAGTGAAGATATCTTCAAATGTTTTTAAACCACTGAGTAATGAGACAAAAGCATCAGCATTGAGATTTATATATGCTATTCGTACGTACATACTCATGACTTTTAACTCATTACCTATAGTTCCATTAGTGATGTGTTTATTTTGATTCAAAGCCTTTAGAACTATTCATAGGACTTTGCTAGCTTCAATATATGCAGAACTTGCAACACAACCTCTTAACCCTAAACTATCTCTCTCAAACACTAAATCAATTTTTCGTTCAGTTAAAATCCTACCAAGTTCATTAACTGCTATCAAGTACGCTCTTTTCTTGCAAGAGTTTAGGCTACCAAAGATACAAATAGTTTTGAATTTGCATATTGAGGGTTCTGCCATTTTTTTTTTGTTCACAGATTTCTTCAAGGGGTTGTGTGCATATTGAAAATAACGAATGTGCATATAAGGAAACTAGCAGAGTAAAAGAATAATTCAATGGGGTAAAATAATTATTGACAGAAAAAATATAAAAATAAAAAATTAATAATAAAAATAACAATAATCAATGTTGTGTGTATAATGTCAAAAAGAAAATATTGAAAAGCTAAAAGTAGACATTGAAAGACTAAAAAGCTGTCTAAAATAGAAAAATTTGTAGGAAAAGAAAATCTGGGTGCTGAAAATTCAAAAAGTATTGCAGGATGTGGAAAAATAATGCATAAAAAAAAATCAAAAAGTTAGTGATACACCTAATTATAAACAGTAGTTGTGATTTTGGCTCACATATTCTTTTGGTTTTATGTCTAGTAACGGCTTAAACGCCTTCTATGAGTCGATGATATGCTTCCCATCCAGTTTTCTTATTAACTGGCAAATAGGATCTTTTAACGTTAGATTTTCTAGACTGTAATACCGTTTCCCTTATTTTGAATAAGTTTCATAAATCTAAATTTATGTCCAGTAAAGGCTTAAACGCCTTCTATGAGTCGATGATATGCTTCCCATCCAGTTTTCTTATTAACTGGCAAATAGGATATTTTAATGTTAGATTTTCTAGACTGTAATACTGTTTCCCTTATTTTGAATAAGTTTCATAAATCTAAAAGAGTATATTGAACTTATCCACACAGATGTGTCTCAAGAGTCTGTAGGATATTATCCAAAGACTCCTTACTCAGTCTATCATTTATGAATTGAATTTTGTCTTCTCGATTTATGGACGCATATCCAATGTTTCTACAGTGTGTATAGTAATTCTATCTTGCACACTTGTAGCAGACTTCCATTCTCTTAGCTCTCATCTTTTTTGAGTAAGAACTTCTCCCTATACTGGGCAAACATTTAATAAATGATTCATCAAACTCACCTGCTAGTCATACTTTGGTTTCTATAAACCAACAAATATCTTTAGGAAGATTTAGATGTCTAAATGCCTTCATTCTTTCCAGTATGCAATTGTCAATTTTCTTGAGTATATCTTAAGAAAGAGTTGGAAACTTGTTTCTGAGTGTAGCAAGAGATGCTTCCATATCTAGCTGAAAAGTTTGTATTCTATGCTTACAAAAGAAAGAACAAATGTTAAATATAAAAAAAAATTAGTCACATAAAGAAAAAGAAGAAAAACAAATGACATAAATGAATTGAATTGATCCTAATAAATGGGATCACTCAAAAGTGCTTCTTCTATTGTTACTGGTTCTAACTCCAAAAATGGTTTCAATCTTTGTCCATTGACTTTAAATACATCACCATTTTTTGAATTTTCAATTTCAACTGCTCTATGTGAAAATGTAGTAAGAACAAAAAATGGGCTTGACCATCGAGAACTCAACTTACCAATAAATAGATGCAAATGAGAATTGTATAAAAGGACTTTTTGACCAAGAGTAAAAGACTTTCTCAAAATATTTTTATCATGGGAAAATTTCATTTTGTCCTTATACCATTTTGCACAATCATAAGCATCACTTCTAATTTGCTCTAACTCATTCAATTGAAGCATTCTTTGAGCACTAGCTTTATCTAAAGAGAAATTTAATTGTTTGATTTCCCAATATACTTTATGTTCCAATTCAACTAGTAAGTGACATGGTTTTCCATAAACAAGTCTGAAAGGGAACATTCCAAAGGGAGTTTTAAATGCTATATGATAAGCCCACAATGCATCATGCAATTTTAAAGACCAATCTTTTCTAGTGGGGTTAACCATTTTCTCAAGAATGTGTTTTATTCCCTATTTGAAATATCAGCTTGACCACTTGTTTGTAGGTGATAAGGAGTAGCTACTTTATAATAATGCCATATTTCTTCATCAAATGCTCAAAAAGCCTATTGCAAAAGTGTTTTCCTCCATCACTAATGATTGCTCATAGTGTACCAAATCTAGAAAAAATGTGTTATTTCAAAAATTTTACCATAACCCTATAATCATTTGTTCTACATGCACTTGTCTCTACCCATTTGGATACATAATCAATAGAAACAAAGATGTACAAATTACCAAATGAATTAGAAAAAGGTCCCATAAAATCAATACCCCAAACATCAAATAATTCAACCACAAGAATTGGATTTAAAGGCATCATATTTTTATGGGAAATACTTCTTAATCTTTAGCATCGACCGCAAGAATTATAATATACATGGGTGTCTCTAAACAATGTAGGCTAATAAAATTTGCATTGCAAGATTTTTGCAGTTGTTTTCTTTAAACTAAAGTAGCCTCTATAAGCATGGTCATGATAAAAAGAGATAATATTTCTTTGTTTACTTTTAGGCATACATCTTCTAATCACTTGATTTGGATAATATTTAAACAAGTATGGATCATCTCAAAAAAATTTCTTTACCTTAGCTAAAAATTTTGTCTTATCTTAGTTACTCCAATGGCTTGGCATATGACTAGTAATAAGATAATTTACAATATCAGCAAACCAAGGTAGCTGTGATATAGACATAAGTTGTTCATCAGAAAAAGTCTCTTTAATGGGAAAATCTTTATCAACAGATTCCACTATTATTATAAACAAATAATCAGCCGCAACATTTTCAAAACTTTTCTTGTCACGAATTCCAAAGTCAAACTTTTGTATTAACAAAATCCATCGAATCAAGTGAGACTTAGCATCTTTTTTTGACAAAAGGTATTTCAATGCAGCATGATCAGTATAGATAAAGACTTTAGATCCAACAAGATAAGATCTAAATTTGTCCAATGCAAACACTACAACAAGCAACTCCTTCTTAGTGGTTGAATGATTGAGTTGTGCATTAGTAAGAGTTTTACTTGCATAATATATCACGATGGGTAGCTTATTGACTCATTGGCTTAAAACAGCACCAAGGGCATAATCAGAGGCATCACACATGATCTCAAAGGGAATACTCCAATTAGGTGGTCTAATGATTGGTGTAGATGTCAACAAGATTTCAAGCTTTTCAAAGGCTTGAAGGCATTCATTATCAAAGATAAAAGGTGTATCTTTCACAAGTAAGTTACATAAGGGGTGAGAAATTTTACTAAAATCTTTGATGAATCTCTAGTAGAAACCAGTATGTCCTAAAAAGGATTGAATTTCTTTTACAGTGCGAGGTAGAGGAAGGCTAAAGATTAAGTCTATCTTTGCTTTATCTATCTCAATTCCTTGTTGTAACACTATATGACCCAAACAATTCCCTTTTTAACCATAAAATGGCATTTTTCCCAATTTAATACAAGATTTTTCTCTTTACATCTAATCAAAACTAAGGTTAAGTGATGCAAACATTCATTAAAGCTAGAACCAAAGATAGAAAAATCATCCATGAATATCTCAAGAAAATGCTCAACCATATCAGAAAAAATACTTATCATACATTGCTGAAATGTAACAAGTGCATTGCATAACCCAAAGGGCAGGCGTTGATAGGCAGTTCCAAAAGGATAAGTGAAAGTGGTTTTCTCTTGATCCTCAGATGCAATTAGGATTTGGTTATATCTAGAGTAAACATCAAAAAAATAATAGTATGTTTGACCAGATAATCTCTCAAGCATTCAATTAATGAAAGGAAGTGGGAAATGATCTTTCCTTGTGACAGCATTCAACTTCTTATAATCAACACAAACATGCCATCCAATTTGGATTCGAGTGGAAATTAGTTTATTTTCATCATTTTTCACTATTGTTACGCCATATTTCTTTAGAACTACCTACATAGGACTCACCCATGAATTATCAGAAATAGGATAAATGACACCTACATCTAAAAGTTTTATCATCTCAACTCTAACAACCTCTTTCATATTGGGATTTAATCATCTTTGGAATTCATGGCTAGTTTAGCATTGTCTTCTAAATGAATTCTATACATGCAAATTGAAGGACTAATACTCTTAATGTTTGAAATTGTCCATCCTATTGCTTTTTTATGATCTTTCAAAACATCAATCAGCTTATTTTCTTGTTCAACCTCTAAATCAGATGCTATGATAATGGGCAAAGTTTCTAATGGTCCTAAAAATGAATATTTCAGTGATTCAGGCAATGATTTCAAGTCTAACTTTTGTGATTTAAGAATTGACTCCTTAGATTCTGTGGAAAATAGAGGTTCAATTTTGGC
Source organism: Reutealis trisperma (assembly GCA_947687605.1). Classification (NCBI taxonomy): domain Eukaryota; kingdom Viridiplantae; phylum Streptophyta; class Magnoliopsida; order Malpighiales; family Euphorbiaceae; genus Reutealis; species Reutealis trisperma. The sequence goes on from CANTUT010000094.1 coordinate 242,707, forward strand.
TTTCTATTTGTTTGTATCCATTAGTGGAATAGATTCTAATAAAGAATTCACCTCACTAATTGAATTTTCAATATCTAAGTTCATGCGAAATTGAGTTAAACATTTCTCAAATGGATCATTTTTATTCATTTCTAAAAAACAATCATTGATCACACTTTTAATCATATTAACTTCATATAAATCATTATTGTTAAGTGGTTGATGAGCAACATTAAATACATTAAGTTCAACAGTCATATTCCCAAATGACAATTTCAAAACACCACTTTGGCAATTAAGGATTGCATTGGATGTCGCCAAAAAATGGTCTTCCTAAGATGATTAGAAATTTGATCCTTTGTGTTTTCAATAGGCTGAGTATCAAGAATAATGAAATCTATTAGAAAGTAAAACTTATCAACTTTGACCAAAACATCTTCTATGAAACTTCTAGGAATTTTGATAGATTTATCAGGTAATTAGAATATCACAGTTGTGGATTCAACTCTCCTAATCCAAGTTGCTGATAAACAGAATATGGCAACAAATTCACACTTTCTTCTAGATCAAGTAAAGCTCAGTTGATTTCATGATTACCAATGGTATAAGAAATTGTCAGATAACCAGAATTCTTATACTTAATAGGAGTTTTATTTTGGAGAATGGAGCTCATGTGTTTAGTCAAAAATGTCTTTTTAGGAACATTTATTTTCCTTTTTAACGTACAAAGATCTTTCAAAAATTTAGCATAAGCAGGTACTTGTTTAATAGTATCAAAAAGAGGAATGTTAATGCTAACTTGCTTAAGCACCTTTATAATGTCACTATATTGGATACCTTTATCTATTGAGACAAGTCTTTGTGGGTAAGGGGCTTTTGGAACATAAGGCAATGATTGATTGTCTTTTTTAATTGAATCTTTAGATGGTGAAATTTCAAGATGACTCTTTTGACTCTTTTTTTGAGGTTCAAGAGTATAATAAGGTTTGACTATGCCTTTTCTAGATTTAAGAGTCATTATGGATTTAATTTCCTCATTAGAACTTAATGAACCTACCTCATATTGACCTTTTGGATTCGAAACATATTGATTGGGAATTTTTCCTTTTTTCCTTTCAACTACAGCAGTTGCAAGTTGGCCCAATTGTGTTCAAGTTTTTAAATAGATTGAGAATTTGATTGTAGAACTTGTTGGGTTGATTGTATGAACTATTGTAAAGTATCCTCTAAAAAAGGTTTCTTTTGCTATAAAGTAAAGAATTGAGAAGCATTTTGAGGATATGGTGGATTGGAATGACCAATGTGCTGATTGGACATATTATATTGATGACTTTGATTCATTGGAGGCTGGTTCTATCTCCATGAAAAATTGGGATGATTTTGCCAATTTAGATTATATATAGGGGCATATGGGCTATCAGATGATTTTCCATAAGAATGGAGTGCATTTACTTGTTCAGAGAATGCTTCATGGCAGTTTGGCATGAAGGACAAAATTGAGCAGTATGAGATATACTAGAACATAAAGCACACAACTCACTCCTAATGTTTGTTTCAGGATTCATGGATTGACTTAAGACTAAGGCTTTCACTTTCCTAGACAAACTAGCTAGAGTAGTTTTCAAATCACTTTCGTCTCTCTCTCTTATCTCATAAATGCCTTCTCTCTTAGTTACATGATTGGGTTTAGCTCTAGGATCTAAACAATTATATTACTGAGAATTTACAACTAATATTTCAAGTGAATCCCAAGCTTGACTTCTTTGCAGATGCAAAAATTTTTCACCATGCATGGATTGAATTATTTGACAATTTAATGAAATTAAATCATTATAAAAATATTTTACTAATCTCCAAATTTCAAAACTATGATGGGGACACTTTAAGATCAAATCATTAAACCTTTCCCAACACTCATAAAATTCTTCTTGCTCTTTTTGGTAGAATTCAGAAATTTCTCTCCTAAGACTATCAGTTTTGGACATGGAAATAGTCTAAGCCTAACTAAATCATCAGAAAAATTTTGGAAGTGAAAAGTGGAACAAATATCTAAGAATTTTTTAATGTGCATGTATAGGTCTTCTCTATCTAAACAATAAAAAGATGGTAGCAATTGAATTATGGATGGTTTAAGCTCAAAATGAGTTGCATTAGTTTCAGGTAAAACTATGCAAGAGGGAGAATTGGCAATGATAGGAGAAAAATATTTTATAAGAGTTTTTTTCTCTTTCAATAAGAACATTATTATTTCTTGTATTTTCCATATTTATTTCATCTTTGGACAATTTTTTATTGATGATTCAATTTTAATGTCACTCAAGGATAATTCTTTTTTAACCAAATGACACTTTAAATCACGTTTTTAAGTTAGCATAAACTAATAAAATAAAACTAACTTGTTTTAATACTAACTATTAAATAAAACAAAAGAAAATAAAAATAAAAAAATAATAATAAAAGAAAAAATAATGAGAATGCAGCAAAAATAAAATAAAATAAAATTTCTCTTTCAAAGTTTATAAAAATGAAAAATGTACAACTAATAAAGCTCTTAGAAAAAATTAGAGAGTCACAATGGACTATTTAAGTTCTGGTTTCCTTAGACAGATGAGTAATTGACCTTTTTAACAGAGTTTATTAAGTTGTGCATTTAATCACACTTATAAACAAAAAAAGAAAGAAGAATGAAATAAACAATGTGAATCAACTTCAAAAAAAAATTAAAATAAAATTCAAATGATTCAACATAATACAGAAAAAAAATTAATTCTATTTTTTTTTTGTTTTTAAACAATAAAGATCCTAAAAATATTTTTTTAAAAAATAATTAAAAAGATATATATATATATATATATGGAACTTTATGACCAAAGGCTAGAGAAAAAAAAACTAAGAATTAAAACAACTTTTTGTAGAAAAAATTAATTATACATAGTAACTAACTAACCATGCAAAAAAAAAAAAAAAAAAAAAACGAGACCATGCAAAACATATGAATAGTAATGTAGTTGCTCCAGTAATCTAATTGAAATTTTTGGCACTATTCCAACTCAACTCAACTTAACTCAACATTATTGAAACTGAAAAAAAAAATTTCAAATATGCAAAAAGTAACAAAAAATTGTTACAACAAAAACTAATATTATTTTATGACTAAATAGATAAAAAAAAAAAAAACTAAACAATGAAATAATAAAATTAAATAAAATAAAAATTCACAATAAGTAAAATTTAACTAGTAGAAGAATTGAACCAATATGGATTTAATGAGTTTTCTTCTTTCTTTTCGATATCTCCTTGGCAATAATGTCAAAAACTTGTTGTGAAATTTTATTTATTCTCGCAAGTGTATGAATTACTGATTTTATAGATAAGTGGCAACGAGATTGTTCTCACGGAGAGAACTATGAAAAGAATTATAATAAAACTTAATTAAACTATATTAATTTAATTCTAAGTTAGTTCCAAATAAATTTTCAAATAATGATAAAAAAATAGAATAGAAGTATCAAAATAACACAATTGAAAGTGGTTGAACTGGTGAAATAAAATTTAGATAAAATATTACCAAGATTTTATAATTCAAAATATTACCAAGATTTTAGAATTCACCAATGTTTAATTAATAATTTTTATAATATATTGATTCTAATTTTTAGATGATAGTTTAGAAATCGATCTTATAGTTTAAAAATCAATCTTTCTATCTTCTATTAATTTTATCACTAAGCTCTATTTCATTAAAGTCTCAAATAGATTTTTCTTCACTTCAAAAGTGTAATTTCTAAACATTATATGTACACAATTTAATGGAAAACACATAATCAAAGAAAATTACTTTTTTTTTTTCAATAAAAACCAAGTATAAATAATTTTTCTAATAATAAAAACTACATGATAGAATTGATAAAAGGATATTATCAAATAAAGCCAAAATCATAAATATTAAATTGCAAAATATTTAAAATCTATACAAAATAAAAATTAATAATCTAACATGGTTTCATCATCCGCCTTAGTAAAATTAAAACTTAGAAAGACATAATTAAAACAACAAAATAAACAAAAGAATCCATTTTAATAATTTGGATTCTTAATTTTAAAATCTCAACTTCTTCCTTATTTTCTTAATTTCTCTCATCTCAAGCTCTCATTTGCTAAGCCATTTCCCTTCTATTTATAAGCATGAATGGCTAGATGGAAAGTTAATGATGAAACCAATTTTGAAATGATTTTTCTTCCTTAGCATGAAATGTGTGACTTTAAATTTTGAATTCTTGGTTGTTGGATTGCATATGGATGTTTGGTGATGACTTGAATTTTTAAAATTTTTCTTTTCCTTAGCATCAAATGTATGACTTTGAACTTTGAATCTTTTGCTTTTCTTAGTTGGCTTGCATATTGATGATTGGTAAGTTTTTTAGTTTCCATTACACACTTGAAGATGATATCCTTTGTCAAAAAGAGAAAAATAGCTTAGTTGGTCTTATTGAAAAATTATTTTTTTACAAAATTTATAATTATTATTATTATTGATATACATGAAAGTAAAAAACTATAATTTTACTCAATTTTCAAGCTTTCACCATTTTATTTCCTATTTCACAAAAATAACATTAAATAAAAATATTTATTTAATAAATGAATAACAAAAAATATATTTAAGGGTAATTAATATGTATTAAATTATGCTTATCAAGAACCACGTAGTTCTCCCTTTTTATGAAGGAGTTAATTTAGCCTAGTCATTTTATTATGTTTTGATTGATTAATTGATTAAAAAAGGGTTGAGTTAATTGATTTAACCAATTGATTACAAGTAGAATTAATTAAGTCAGATTCTAATTAACTACCTTAGCGAATAAAGAATAAGGTAAGGAGTCTTAAAACACAAATCTCAAAGAGGGAAACAATAGATAAGATAAAGAAAAGGAAAATAAACTTACCTCAGACAGTGGGGGATGACTAGCTTTGGATGGCCTAATGGCTTACCTCAGTGGCGAGCGACGACTTGCCTCAGATGGCTAGCGGCGACTAGCCTTCAACGGCATAATGGCTTGCCTCGGATGGTGGGCAGCGATTGGCCTCGGATGATGGACACTAGCCTTAGGTAATAAACTTCCCTCAAACAGGCAGGCAGAAAGCCTTTGACTTGTTGAGTAGGAATTAAGGAGAAACCCTTAACTTACTTTGCGAAGCAAGGAGCAAATGCAAAGTAAAAGAAAAGAGAAGCTTTAGAACTAGCATGGTTTGCTTAATGCAAAGGCTTTCAGGCTCCCAAAGTTGATCCTTTGAAGTGTGGAGAGATCCTCTATATATAGGGAGAAGATATGAGGAGGAAAAACATTGAAGTTTTAATGTGGGATTATGCAAATAGTGAAATTCACAGGAGTTGTTGCACAGGGCTCTATGGCACCGCAGAGGGCTCTACGACAATACTGCACAACTCTCTATGGAACCACAGAGGGCTCTGCGGCAGTGCTGCAAGCTCTCTACAACAACGGGCTAGTTTTCGTTGTTCTTGCTTGTTTCTCATTCATTTTTCACGATTCCAGTTGAGTTGTATTTGTTACTCAGTCCAGGATGTTTGAAGGGGTTCAAATGTCAAAAAGACATGTTTTGGTTTTCCCAATTTTCCTATTTTGAGAGTTTTCGACTTTTAGAGGTTTATTTACCGAGTCTAAGTGTTTTTAAGGTTCAAATGCATACCGACGTGTGAAAAATTAAGGGTTCACATAATCTAAGACCCAATTCAAACTTTAATTGATATCGTTCAAACTATTTATGAATATCAAAATTTAAACAAATTAAATTCCTCTTTGTAGCAATCATACAATACTCATAAATGCATTTTGCATATGTGCAAGTATACAAGAAACTCAAATATATATCGAGTATTATAACAATTCACTTGTGCATTTAATAAACTCACCAACATAATGCATGATAGGTAATTCATATGTTCATGAGAAATCAAGAAACACACTTATTTAATCTTAGCCATGAATTATAATTCTGTAAAATAAATCATTATTATTAGACTAAAGTGCAATTAACATCAAAACATAGAGATCAATTCTTATTATATTTCAATTACAAAATATAAATAATATAATTCAATTTCTTAATTAAAGTCAAGAAAAATTGATATAATAAAAATAACAAAACTTTTTATATTTAATATTTGTGATCTCATGAACACAAAATTATCAAAGCATAAAAGAAAAATTCTAAGACACTAAAGATATATGCTAAGATGCTTATTATTAATCAATCATAAGTTAGGCATTTTGTAATTTTATGCATATATAATACTCGAGAGCTTATATGTAGAGTTATACATATTACTATTATACAAGACATTCAATAATCAATTTAACATAGAGATCAATTCTTATTATATTTTAATTACAAAATATAAATAATATAATTCAATTTCTTAATTAAAGTCAAGAAAAATTGATATAATAAAAATAACAAAATTTTTTATATTCAATATTTGTGATCTCATGAACACAAAATTATCAAAGAATAAAAGAAAAATTCCAAGACACTAAAGATATATGCTAAAATGCTTATTATTAATCAATCATAAGTTAGGCCTTTTGTAATTTTATGCATATATAACGCTCGAGAGCTTATATATAGAGTTATACATATTACTATTATACAAGACATTCAATAATCAATTTATATATATCTCCATAGGAAGGCCACAATAGAAGTAATAAATATTCAATAATATAAATAATATAGACACACAATAAAAGAAACATATATTTAGTAATATGAATAATATAGACATGCATCTTGTGTCCACAAACAAATCAATATCAACCAAGTAATAAGTAAATTGAAGGTAAACCAAATTTTTGAGAAGTAGTAGTAGTAATAATAATAATAATAATAATAATAATAATAATAATAATAATAAAATGAAATAGGATCATGATTAAATCAGTCTTCCAAAGACTTATAAACAATTTAATTTAGTTTTTAGGAACGTAGAATATTAGTTCTTTAACAAATTATAATACTTAGTTCTTTAGGAATTTAAAATGCTAATTCTTCAAGAATTTATGTTTTATTATTTATTTATTTTAATTAATTCTTTAGGAACTGTAAAAAATATTAGTTATTCGGAAACCATAGAGAATATTAGTTTTTCAGGAACCATAGAGAATATTAGTTCTTCAAGAACTATAGAGAATATTAGTTCTTCAGGAACCATGGAGAATATTAGTTCTTCAAGAACCATAGAGAATATTAGTTTTTCAAGAACTGTATTAATTTATTTAATTATACAAGAATTTAGAATACAAGTTCTTTAAAAACTATAATTAATTAATTATTTTAATTATTTAAGAAAAATAGATAATACTAGTTCTTCAGGAGCAGGAATTAAGAATATAAATTCTTCAAAAACTATAATTAATTAATTACAATTAAATAGTATCAATAATAATCTCCATAAAAAATGATAATAAAATTATTATCACATAATAACTGTAGCTTACAACAAGTGGTGTATATGGTAGAATGAATTCGATAAATCCAAGAAAAAAAAATCAATTTGGAAAATATGAAAAATAAATCAATAATAAGATCCTCCTTAAATTTCCATGAAAAAGATGTATATGGCCTTCATAAATAAATGTGCGAATGATAATGATAAATATAAAACTTATAATTAATAGCCTAATGTGATTTGAGAAACTCACATATCATGTCACCTGAATGAGTGGTGCATCAATGCTTCAAACATAATGAATTATATTTATCATAGCCACTATTAACATTCCTTCAAAATGTTGCTAAAAAAAATTAATATAACTAATTCGTACTGATAATGTGTTATAAAATAGAGGGAAAAGAATACAAAATAAATTTCTATGTGTGTCAATTCATTGATTGTAACATCTATTTATAGATATCAATAGTTACAAAGATAGGGATAGAGATAGAGTACTATCTCATAAGGAACTCTGTCTATAGTGATAAGGATAGACATACAATATTATCACAACATTATGGGCTTTTAACCTAATTTCTTTATAAATAAAATTATATTAATTTTCACCCTAAAATTTAAAAAACTTTAATTATTTAATTAATTTCATTACTAATCACATGAAAATATCTTGTACAATTGATACAAATCCCAAGTATGTTAAACTTGAGACCCAATACCTTTATACTCGGAAGCAACTCCTTAGAAAGCTAAACCAGGTTTTCCCCAAGTCCGTGAACCAAATCCAACCCGTGATAGAGCACCTTAGAATATGATCATCTTTGGATGATGATCTCCACGATATAATACCAACTTGTGAAAGAGAACCTTGGAATAAATACGCATAAAGTAATTAGTTTTGATTGTATTAACTTGATTCAAGCAAGAATAAAAAACAAGAGATAACACTCTTAAGAAAATTGAATTTTATTGATAAAAAACTTAACTGATTTTACATGAGTGGTTGAATTTATATAGAGAGGCTTAACGCTAAATCATAATCAAATATGGACTAGGAAATCTTCCTAGACAAAGAATGAAGTTTCATAGTTAGAAATTGTTTCCTAAACAAATAATGAGTCATAACTAAGTTGGGCTACTAAAAATGATAAGTTTAAGGCCCAAAAAATAAAAAATTGAAGTAAAATAATAAAAATTGGAAAATAAAATGAATTACACGGCCCTAACTTTCGTTGCGCTTGTAACGTTATCACACTTGCAACAGCAAGCTTTCAGCTTCCTGTCGTCATGGGAGCGACACTAGTCACGGTCGCCGCAGTCGCAACGTTCTTCAATTTTTAGCATTTGTGCAATTTCATCCCACAAGCCTTGAATCATCCAAACTATAATGGGACTATTGGGAAGTTGAATTAGATCCCTCATTCTTGCTCTTATAATGGGACTACTAGGAAGTTGAATTGGATCCTTGCCTTTGTATGCTTTCTTGTTTGCATAATTCTTTCCCTCCTCAAGATGATTCATCCATGAATCTCTAACATCTACATCAAAAGGAGAAAGATCACTCACATTAAAGGTAGCACTCACGTTATACTCACCAAGTAGGTCCAACTTGTATGCATTATCATTGATCTTCTCAATGACTTGAAAAGGTCCATCTCGCCTTGGATGAAGCTTTGTCTTCCTTTGAGTTGGAAACCTTTCTTTTCATATATGCACCCAAACCCAATCACCTAGTTCGAATACAACATGCCTCCTTCCCTTGTTTACTTGTCTTGCTATTTGTTGGTTTTTCTTCTCAATGTTCTTGTGCACCTCCTCATGTAGTTTCTTCACCAAATCTACCTTTCTCTTTCCATCCAAACTACTCTTTTCATCATAAGGTAATGGTACTAAATCCAAAAGAGTTAGAGGACTAAAGCCATAAACAATTTCAAAATGTGAGAAACTAGTAGTAGAATGCACAACTCTATTATAAGCAAACTCAACAAATGGAATACATTCTTCCTAATTCTTTAAGTTCTTTTAGACAATAGCATGCAACAAAGTTCCTAAAGTCCTATTAACAACTATAGTTTGACCATTAGTTTATGGATGACAAGTAGTAGAAAACAACAATTTGGTTCCAATTTTACTCCATCAAACTTTCCAAAAATGACTTAGAAACTTTACATCCCTATCACTAACAATAGTTTTAGGAATGCCTTGCAAACATATTACTTCCCTAAAGAATAAATTAGCAATGTTGGTGGCATCATCAATTTTATTACTAAGAATGAAATGTGACATTTTAAAAAAACCTATCAACCACCACAAAGATAGAATCTTTCCCCTTTTTTGATCTAGGCAACCCCAAAGTAAAATCCATGGAAATATCGGTCCAAGGGGTACTTGAAATAGGTAAAGGAGTATCCAAACCATGATTCAAAACTTTAGATTTAGCTTGATTGTACATAACATATCTATCACAAATTCGTTGCACATCCCTTTTCATTTTAGGCTAATAGAAGTGTTCATGTAAAGTATCTATAATTTTGGTGATGCCAAAATGTCCCATTAACACTCCTCCATGTGCCTCTTTAACAAGTAATTCCCTCATAGAACAAATAGGTATGCAAAGTCTATTTTCTTTAAACAAAAACCCTTATATTCTATAGAATTTACCAAATGCAACTTTCTCACATGCTTTAAAAATGCTAGAAAAATTAGAATAATCAACATACAAAGACTTAATGTTTTCAAACCTAAGCATTCTTGCATCCAAAGCATTAAGTAAGGCATACCTTCTTAAAAGTGCATCAGCCACAATGTCCTTACATTGCTTGTTCTTGATCATATATGGAAAGGTTTCAATGAACTCAACTCATTTCACATGTCTTGCCGCTTTAGGAATCTTAAGGATTAATGGTCGGTGTGAATTACAAACTCCTTGGGCCAAAGGTAGTGTTGCCAAGTCTCCAAAGCTCTAACTAAAGCATAGAGCTCTTTTTCATAAAATGGGGTACTTCAATGAAGCACCATGAAGCTTTTCACTAAAATAGGTGATTGGCCTTTTTCCTTGCATAAGAACAACCCCAATGCCTACACCTGATACATCACACTCAATCTCAAAAATATCATTAAAGTTAGGCAAAGCAAGAATGGGTGCCTTACATAGCTTATCTTTCAATGAGTTAAACGCTCTTTTTGTTCTTTTCTCCACTTAAAAACACAATTCTTTTTAATTACCTCAGTTAGAGGTATAACTATGGCACTAAAATCTTTCACAAATCATATATAAAAACTAGCTAAACCATGAAAACTTCTTACCTCACTTACTAATGTAGGAATAGGCCAATTTTTTATAGCACTTACCTTTTCTTCATCGACTTCAACACCTTGAGAACTAACTATAAATCCTAACAAAACAATCCTATCTAAACCAAAAGAACACTTTTTAAGGTTAGCAAACAATTTTTCTTTTCTCAACACATCAAGAATATATCTTAAATGTTCTAAGTGTTCATCTATGCTTCTAGAATATACAAGAATATCATCAAAATATACAACAATAAACTTACTAATAAAATTTCTCAAAACATAGTTCATAGGTCTTATGAAAGTGCTAAGTGCATTAGTCAAGCCAAAAGGCATAACTAACTATTCATACAAACCATATTTTGTTTTAAAGGCAGTTTTCCATTCATCACCTTCCTTCATCCTAATTTGGTGATATCCACTTTTCAAATCAACTTTGCTAAAGATAGTAGAACCATGCAACTCCTCAAGCATATCATCTAACCTAGGAATAAGATGGCGATACTTTACTATAATGTTATTAATTACACGAAAATCAACATACATACACCAAGAACTATCTTTCTTAGGTTTTAGCAAAACAGGCATAGCACATAGACTTATACTTTCTCTAACATGTCCTTTAGCCATCAACTCCTCAACTTGCCTTTAAAGCTCCTTTGTCTCCTCGGGGTTACTTCGATAGGCTGGCCTATTTGGAAATGAGGCACTAGGAATAAAATTGATTTGATGCTCAATACCTCTAATGAGTGGTAATCCATTGGTTATCTCTTGGGAAAAGACATCTTCAAATTCCTGTAAAAGAGAAACAAAAACACTAGGCAAAGAAACATTAAAGTCATTAGTGTTAAAATAAAGCTCCTTGTACATAAGTACAAGTATACTCTTTTTTGAAAGCCAAGCTTCCCTAATATCACTTCCTTTTGCATAAAAGGTCATATGTTTTCTCTCAATAGTTTCTTTTCCCTCATTTTTCTCTTTTCTCTTTTTCAAATTTTCACTCAAGCTCACTCTCTTGCCTTTTTTATGATTTTTGCCACTTTTCTCTTTTGCATCATCATTCACACTCTTTTCTTCACTCTTGTTTTCTCTCTCCCTTTGAATTCTTTTCAACTCAATCTCATATATTTCTTTAGGTGAAAGTGGTGTAAGAGTTATCTTTCTTCCATCCTTTTCAAAAGTGTAGTGATTGGTGTAGCCATCATATATCACCCTCTTATCAAATTGCTAAGGGTGTCCCAACAATAAATGACTTGCTTGCATAGGCACAACATCAAATAAAATCTCATCATTATATAGGCCTATCTTAAAAGCAACTAGAGCTTGCCTTGTCACCCTAATTTCCCCACAATCATTAAACCATTTCAGTTTATAAGGGTAAGGATGCTTAGTAGTAGGTAACCCTAGTTTTTCAACTAAAGTGGTGCTTATTACATTGATTACACTACCCCCATTTATGATTACATTACAAACTCTATCTTTTATAAGGCATCTAGTTTGAAATAAATTTTCCCTTTGTTGCACGTTATCATCATGCTGGGTTTGCATGTTCAATGATCTCCTTGCAATAAGAGACCTCCCACATTCAGCTATTTCAGGTTGATTTCCTCCTGTTCATTACTTGCATCTTCAAGAGGTGGCATTCTTTCTTCTTCAGCTTCTTCTTCACTAGCTGAATAATACTCTCCTTCTTGCAGATACACTATCTTCTTGTTTGGATAATCCTTCTTAAAGTGACCTACACCTTGACATTTATAGCATATAATATTACTTGAACTAGAAGGTGTAGATTTACCTTTATCCTTGCTTGGGATGGGTGTCTTTAGAGCTTCTTTGGAATCGGTTTTAGGCTTGGATGAAAAGCCTTATCATCTTTTGTCCAATTTGATTTGAATGGTGCATTATAGGAGGTATATAACTGATTGGTAATCTTCTTCTTCAATTGCTTCTCAACCTTCAAAGCGAGATGAAGCAAATCTTCAAGCTCCATATATGGTTGCAGCTCAACCACATTTGCAATCTCCTTGTTCAACCCATTGAGAAACCTTGCCATTGTAGCCTTACTATCTTCTTCCACATTTGCTCGAATCATGGCTACGTCCATCTCTTTGTAGTATTCCTCAACACTCTTAGACCCTTGAGTTAGGTTTTGAAGATGATTGTACAGCTCCCTATAGTAGTGGCTTGGTATAAATCTTCTTCTCATGATTGCCTTTAAGTCCCTCCATTCTTCTATAGGTCTTTCTCTATTTCTTTTTCTCTTTTGCTTGGTATCATCCCACCAAGTAATGGCATACCTATCAAATACAGCTACAACAAGCTTCAACTTCTTGGATTCGATGTAGTTATGACAATCGAACACTAATTCAATCTTCTTTTCCCAATCCAAGTATGCTTCAAGATTTATTCTTCCATAGAATGTTGGAATTTTCAGTTTTATTCCACCATCACTGTTATCTTGTCAAGCCCTTGGCCTTACTTCTTTTTATTCTTCATTATCACCAAGGGACTCAATTTCATCTTCATCTTCATCCCAAATTCTTCTTTAGATTCGCCTAGCTTGCCTAGGAGCATTGGGTGGCTATCCCCTTGTAACTGAAACTTACAGTCTTTTGATCCTTTCATTGCTTCTTCGCTCCATTTGATCTAATCTATCATTGGTCCTTCTCTCCGTAACTTAGAGCAATTCATACAAGGCTTAGAATTTATCTAGTTCCCTATGTGGATTCCCTTGAGTTCCACTCATCTTTAAGTTGCAAAATAAAGTTAGTAAAATAGAGAATAGCTTCCTCACTTCACTCACTCACATGTTTCACTCAAGTAGTTTTTTCACTCAAGTTCACTCGTGTTTAGTTTTACACTCAATTAATGGTTTTTCTCTAGATGTGCTTACACTTAGCCTTTTTCCACTCGAACTCTTGCCAAGATTAGTTGCAAAAATCAAAATAATACAATCTTACTAAATTACAATGTAAATAATAAAATCCAATGTTAAAGACTTAATGAAACAAGAAACTAGAAATCCTAATGACATTAGGAAAACAAGAATTCTAATTGGACTAGGAAACAAGAATTAGAATTTGACTTAAAAAATAAAATTAGAAATCCTAATTGAAGTTGGAAAACAAAAGTTGAAAGTCTAATAGAACTTGGAAAACAATATAGGAATCTGAATTGTGTTAGGAAACGTAATTAGACACAAATAAGAGAAGATAACTTATAATGGAAGTAGGAAGTCAAGCCAGAAATTGATAAGGAATAGAAAACCAACTTGTAGCTTATTATGGAGGGATGCTTAACTTGGTCAACTCCTTTTGGAAAACTGAATTCCTTTTTGATTCTATTTGATTTGGTTGGAAATTCCAGCAATCCTCTTTTCCCTTTCCCCTCTAGAATTAGAAATAAACACTATATATTCCTATATAACTCTGATTTTGCCAAGATTCTTTTCTTCTTTTTTTTTTGGCCGATTCTTTCTTTCTTTCTTTTTTTTTTTTTTTTGTATAATTACAGCAACAATTTGAAAGGATAATTACAAACAAATTGAAGATCAATACAAGAAGCCAAACCGAATTAAAGTCTTTAAGCATGTAATGGACGAATCCTCCACTTCCTTCTTCTTGAATTCAAATTGGTTTCCAAGTAAGTATGAATGAATTTGACCTTCCAATGAAACACAAAGAATGAAAGTACAAAAATACAAAAGGATAGAAAATAGAGAAACAAACTAAAGTAGTTGAACACAAGACACAAACCAAAAGGGTAGACGATTTTTAGGATTTTTTTTAAATTTTTAGACCTAAAACAATAGCAAACAAAATTAACAAAGTGAAAACAAAGGAATTTTATGAAACAAAAACATATGGAAACTAGAAAAACAAAAAAAAAAAAATGGAAAACACAAACAAAACGAAAAGATATAACCTGATTTAGAGCCTAAACTTTGATACCAAGCTAATACAAACCCCAAGTATATTAAACTTAAGACCCAATATCTATACACTCAGAAGCAACTCCTTGGAAAGCTAAACCAGGTTTTCCCTAAGTTTACGACCCAAATCCAACCCATGATAGAGCACCTTGGAATATGATCACCTTTAGATGATGATCTCCGCGATATAATACTAACTTGTGAAAGAGAATCTTAGAATAAATACACACAAAGTAATTATTATTGATTGTATGAATTTGATTCAAGCAAAAATAAAAAGCAACAGATAACACTCTTAAGAAAACTAAATTTTATTGATAAAAAACTTAAGTAATTTTACATAAGTGGTTAAGTTTATATAGAGAGGCTCAACCCTAAATCAGAATCAAATATGGACTAGGAAATCTTTCTAGACAAGGAATAAAGTTTCCTAGCTAGTGTCACGACTCGCTTATTAAGTTGTGACGATCCTAGGGCCTAGGGAGACATAAAGTCACCTAAACTCGTAAAACCACGTTTAACTTATAATCCTTTACCATTTATCATGTAGGACCTTATCCCAAGACCGTAACCTAATTACCTTTCCTTGTTGCTCATTACTTGTTTGTCATTTCCTTATTAACTTATAACGCCATTCATAAACACAACTCATAAATTTCCCAAAGTTGTATTTCATATCATTAATCAAATGTTTATAGCTTCATACACTATTGTAATAGTAATAATAGTATAATTTGCAATACATGTAAACCCGACAACATTTTAGTACTAAACCTTCGACTACCATGGAGCTCTAAAACAATGGTCTTCATAGTTAAGAATCACAACACTTGAAATTAGCAGAGCAACTTCCAAGCGGAAGAGTATGGCTTGGAATTTACCTTGCTGACTCGTCGATCTTACCTGAAAAATTTAAACAACTAAATAATGAGACAAAGCTTAGTGAGTACATAATAATACAAAATATATGGTGATTACAAGGACCATTATCAAAAAGGGCTCTTTATGGCAATGGAATGATTTTAATCAATGTTGTCATTATGATTCAATTTCTCATTTGAGATGGAAACAACATCTTTAGCAGAAATAATATTTTCTTGGAAGCAGAATTCTTCCCACACATGTAAATTATAGAGTGGTGGCCTAAGCCTTGCTTACTCACATGTATCACATTACACAACACTAATTAGGTCTTACAGTTAGGCATTTCCCCCTAACACAGGTTGGGTACTCTCGCCCTACCCGCAGACTTATACCAAGTGCACAATGTTTGATGTATTACCCCACATTAGAAGGGTATTTCTGCTTATCGATAGGCACCAATGTGAAAGTTCATATAAGATTCATGGTAAGGAATTCAATGATCACATTATGAATTTAACATGATAGGTTCACAATAATCAAGTGTCATCAAGAAGTATTATATTAAATGGCTCAATATTCAATGGGCAATTCAAGCTCGTCAAGGAATTGGAATATTTCAATGATTATGGTTTGATTAATAAAGATTCAAAACAAATGGCACAAAGTCATATTATATTATTAAGTACTCACCTTAGACTCCTTTGCTCCTATTTATGTTTAACTTTGATGCGAGTGATGCTCCTCACACACTTGGATAGTATCCTTGTCCTTGCCTTTAGATTCTACACATTTGCATTTCATTTATACGTCAATCATTTCCTTACTATGACAATAGTGTAAATTTAGTGTAACTTATTCATTGTAGTACTAACTCGTTACTTTTAAGATCATTACACACTATACATATACTTGTTACTAATCTTAATACTTTCCCTTAGTCATCTTTCAAATAGATAAAAGTATTTACTTAAAGAAAGATAATTCCTTTCCTCCCAATTTCACATTTCAACTTTGAGTAAAGTCAATTTAAATAATTTCTAATATTCAATAGAGTTAATTCTACTTCCACCATCAAATTCCATAAATGAACTTAGTTCATTCAATTTGGGGAAAATCATTTCTATCAATTGAATTTCAAAATTAACATTATACAAATCACGTGAGACCATTTTTAAACTTAATTTCCCCTTCAATTTCATGAATTCAAGTTCAATACTCAAAATTCCCAATTTTTTCATAAACACTAGAATTTGGGAAAAACTATTAATTCCTTATCCAATCTTGAAATTGATCATGGAATTATGAAATTTGCATAACATAAACCTATATGATCATTCAATTGCTAATATTTAACATTACAATATTAATTTCCCTTCTAGACTAAATTCATGCTACTAAGACTTTCAAGTATTGAATCAAACTTCCTTAATTCATTTTAACACTTCTATATCATTTTTCTTCATCTAAAAAAACTATAGATGTATCCAATTAGAATTTATAACACTTCCTTATTCATTCACTATTATGGGCTGAATTTTTCTTATAGTGTAGGAAGGATTTTATGCAACTAAAATACTAAAATCAACCTTAGAACATAGAAAAGAGAAGATGAACAAGATTTCTCTCCTTGGTTAGCTTTGGTTTGCTAAGGTTCTCATTACTATTGGTGTAGAGAGAGAGCTTTTTTTGTTATTGTGGAACTTTTGTGTAGAGATAGGAAAAATGATGTTCACAACATAAAATTTGCATATATATATATATGATAGGTTGGATGGTGAGGATTTGATCAAGCTTGATCCAATGGCTAAGATTTAATCTTGATGGATGGCTATGATTTGATCAAGTTGGATGGCTAAGATTTTCTCTACAATTGTAATGTTCATCATATAGTTTTGGAAGTAGTAAAAATGAATGTAGACTTTGGTGTGGCTGAAGTGAGAATTTAAGTTGGAAAAGGAATTAACTTAGTAAAAAATAGTGGTTTCCAAGTCAAAATTAATGGCTAGCTTTTCCAACATTAAACTTAACCTTGGTTAGCTATTTTTAACTCTAGTTAAGTGTATGTTCATCCATCTTTGGGGCTTGTGGGCTGGCCATTCAATGGGCTTGGACTTTTGAGTCCAAAAGCCCATTAACAAATCCTTGTATGCACGTTTCAAGCTTGGTACTTAATACATTTTTCATTTCATTTCTTTCACTTTAATATATATATTTCTACCTTTCAATATCACTACACACTCTAGACATTGCTAGATAAATCTTGTTCACTCTACAGTATATATTTTCTAACCTTTCATTAGCATTGTTCATGAATGTAAGTTATATACACTCACTTGGTCAAACTAAATTTAACTTTCATTGTACCATTATAACTTTGATTGAAATCAACTTTTTATGTTACTATTATTATCTCCTAATGATTTAGGAGATGCTAGTACCTATTGACAAGCCCTTTAGATTCACCTTTCAAATAAATTATTAACAGTCACATTAAGTCAAACTTGGTTTGATTTCCATTTCATCATAAAAGTGCTTATCGAAATCAATTACATTCTTCACTCATTGTCACATTATTCATTTAGAATTTGCTTCTTATATGTTCTTATGGTTCTTGATGTGCTAGGGCGGCCTTGAATGGTATAGTCCATGAATATTATGGTGCCTCTATTGCTAATTCTAATAGGTTAGAGAAACCTTGGGTATTATAGTTAGAAATTGTTTTCTAAACAAATAATGAGTCATAACTAAGTTGGGCTACTAATATGATAAGTTTAAGACCCAAAAACATCAAAAATTGAAGTAAAATAATAAAAATTGAAAAATAAAATGAATTACACAGCCCCAGCTTTCTTTGTGCTTGCAATGTTGTCACGCTTGCAACAATGAGCTTGTCCTGTCTTCACTGGTGCGACACCAATCACAGTCGCGACGTTCTTCAGTTTTTAGCATTTGTGCAATTTCTTCTCATGGCCATGTTTGAAAGCTTGACTCTCTATATTTTGGCCTTCATCCACTCGAATTATTGTCACCAAACTTTGATTTGAGTCTTGAATCCCCATTTCGATGAATGATTCATTCTTGCATTCTTGAATTGTGGCAAGATCATCCCACAAGCCTTGAATAATCCTATTTAGTGCTTCCTTGAATTTTGTTTATTCTTGCTCTTGTAATGGGACCATTGGGAAGTTGAATTGGATCATTGCCTTTGTATGCTTCCTTGTTTGCATCAACAATCCACTTGAACAAATGAATTAGAAATAAATTCTTATGTTTGGAGTATATTTAGATCAAAACTATAATTGAGTTTTTTTTTTAAATACCTTCAACATAAAAAAAAATGTAACTAGAATAAAATAAAACAATTAAAGAAAATTATATTCATAAATGTTTAAAATAGAGAAAAATGTTGGAGATAAAGAAAAAACGAGAAAAGAGAAGGGAAAGAGAAAAATGAGAAAAAAAATAAAGAAAAAGGGTATTTTTGTCGATCTTGATAGCTTTATGAAATTTATTTATAAATTTCATCTTCTTTAATTAGAGATGGCAATTTTATTTAGTCCATTTCACCTCAACCCTAATGAGATGGGTATTATCAGTCTAATTTATTAAATAGTGGTAACTTTTAAAGTTTAAACCTGCTATGGATTTGAGTTAGGTTCAGACAATGATATAATCTGATATAAACTCGAGCTAATTATATTATATATATTTTTTAATTTTTTAAATACACACACACACACACACATATATATATATATATACACCACATATGTATACACACACACACACATATATATATATGTGTGTGTGTGTGTGTGTATACATATATGTGTGTGTGTGTGTATATATATATATATATATATATATATATATAGATGAAACATAAATCATGGATAAATTAAGCCCTCTCGGGGACTTGCTTAAGAATAAGAAAGAGGTAAATATCATGAAATAAGGTTTGATCCTATATATGGAGATTCCGTAAATATTCCATTCCAAAAAAAAAAAAGAGAAACAATTGGGATTTTTTTTAAAGATTGAATGCAGTTAATAATTCATGATTTGACATGTATAGAATGAAAACTTCATTCTCGATTCTACGAGAATTTTTATGAAAGCCTTCCATTTGCTTCTTATATATATATATATAAGAAAATAATATTAAAAAAGTATTTTTAATGAGAGAAAGAAAAGATAAATAAAAGTAAAATAAAAATATTCACCCTGACTAGCCTCAACTCGAAGTAGGTTGGATATTTTTAGGCCATCCCTAATTTTAATGAAATTTTGTTTAGTTTTATTCAATTCTATGAAATTGAATTCAGATAATTAAAATAAATATTTTTTAATGTTTTAAATGCAAAATTTTTTCAAAATAAAAATTCAAATTAAATTTCATAATATTTTATGAAATTCATTTATTCTAAATAAGCTAGTATTTCAACAAAAATCTTTGCATATGAATATTTTAGAAAATGATTATCCATTAGTGGTACTTTTAAACTACACTATTATAAAAGTATACTATTTTTAACCTTGCGTTATAGTGGGTGTAGATGAGGCAAGCCGAGCCAAATTTTAACTTATTCAAATTCAGTTTGATATTTTTTTTGACATGGAGTTCGAGCTCGAACTCGAGTTTTGTATTGAGTTTAAAAATCATATTCAAATTTGTCTCGCTTAAAACTCAAGTTGAGCTCAAGCTCAACTCGAGATTGGCTTGTTAATAAATTATAATTGAACTAAACTTAAGCTCGATGCATTATAAAACTTGTTTATAACTTATCAAAATACTCAATTTTTTAAATATTTATTTATAATAAAAAAACTATAATGAAAATACTTAAAACTAATATAAAAGTAAAAATATCCAATTAGTAAAAAAAAAAAATGCAATCATAAAATTGAGCATTACATGTATTACAAAAATATTAATTAATAAAAATATATTTTATAGAATATGAAAATATTAAGTTATGTTAATTGAAAGTATATATATTTTCGTCAGTTTAAATTAGCAAAAAGTTTATAGAAGTGTTAAAGTATATATTTTGGAGTGCCAAAATTATTAAGTTAATAATAATAATAATAATAATAATAATAATAATAATAATAATAATAATAATAATAATAATAAAATTGTTTACGAGTCTATTAATCGAGCTATTTGCGAGCTTATTCAATAACTTATAATTGAGCTGTTCACGAGCCTAATTGAACCGAATTTTACTTTGCTCAAACTCAGCTCATTTATTCTCTGACCTTTAAAATAATGCTTAAACTTGACTCGTTTATAAAGTAATTTGAATGTGAACAAGTTTTTATCATGCCGAACACTAGGCTGCTCGCGAACGAGTCGGCTTACTTATGCCCCTATGTTATATGTAATTTTTTAAAGATATAATAATTTTATTATATAATAAATAAATTAAATTAATGAAATAATTTATTCAAAATTAAATTCAAAATTATTTTTTAAATAAAAATAAAATTTTTTGTTACCCGCTTATAAATTTATAAAAAGACTAATCATGGTCTATACTTATTTTTTTTAATTTATTATTTCTTTCCTATGTTTGTTGGATTTAAATTTTAATTTTAACACTTAGTAGTATTTTATAAAGCAAAAAATTAAATGCTGAAAATTAAGTGTTAGATTTTAAATTTTAAATAAAATAAATGATATAATTTTTAAATAGTAAAATAAGTGCTAAAAATTTTAATTTTAAGTGTTAAATTGTGTTGACTAGTGCACTGTGCACTTATGGTCTATTATTTTCTTACCTTGTTTCTAAATTATTTTTTATCATATTACATATTGTTAAATGATTAAATATGAAATATAAATACTTTATAAAAAAATATAATTCATAATCAATTACAATAAAATTTTTTTCAAAATGTATCATTTAAAATTTAATAATTAACAATAAAATTTGTAAATTCATAATATTTGAAACATCTACAAACTTAATATAACTGACATATCTTAATTTTCCAATAGTTTTCTTCTTTGTTCTTGCATATAATATTATAAAAAGTCTTCTTAAGAAACTTATACATATACTAATTAAATCACCAACTTCAATTATATATATATATAGAAGGTCTCTTGGAGCTCCTTTTCCTAAGATCTCCTTATTGCCTATAATATATATATATATATATATATATATATATAATCTCGTAATGTTTCATTAAGCATCAAAGTACAAGTCCGTGAACTCTAAATTTTGCACCTTTCTGATGTATATATATATATATATATATATATATATATATATATATATATATATATATATATATATATATATATATAATCTCGTAATGTTTCATTAAGCATCAAAGTACAAGTCCGTGAACTCTAAATTTTGCACCTTTCTGATAAGTCACAACTGGATACCTGCTAAATTTAATGTGCTACGCAGAACTGGTACAGCAATCCCACTAATGGTTAGTAGGTAGGGGATTGAAAATAGCACCCTAAAAAAAAAAAAAAAAAAGAGGCCTAGCCTGACCTGTGATTGCCGTAGGGGTCAGGTGCGATAGCAGTAGTGAGAATTCGACTTTTTAAGTTTTTTTTTCTTCTTTTTCCATATTAGAAGTGCATTAAACTTTTTCCTAGCCTTTCATCTATGTATAAGGGTCCCCTTATTCAATTTTCTTCATCTCAGGACACTTAGACTTGCTTGATCAATCCCAATCTTAAAGAAAGTAATATTTTTAGCTTATTCCAAAAGGAATGAGCTCTCTAATTTAAAGTTTTTCTTTTCTTTTCTTTTTTATTTTTGGCTTTGCTTTTGCTTCTTACTCGACAAAGTGATAAGTTTAAGGTTTTTTGCCACTGTTTGAGATAATTTTTCTCAATTTCGATCGAGGTAAGTTTTATATCATTTGAGGTAAACCGCTGCCCATTGATTGAGACAAGTTGTCCTCTTCCATCTCAAAGTAAGTCTCATTTCCCTTCTCTTTTCCTTTCTTGTTTCCTTTCTTGGGATTCTCTTCCCCCTCCAAGACTCCTTTTCTTTTCTTAGTTGATTCACTTAGGGTAATTAATTAAAATATGAAATAATTAACTTAATTTGATAATAAATTAAAATCAATCAACTCAATCAATCAATCAAAACATGATAAAGTGGTTTGACTAAATAAATCCCCTTATGTGAATAGAGAACTGTGTGGATTCTGATTCCCATTCAAAGGGATATGGATACATGCTTGGTTTAAGTAGGAATCGAACTAAAACTAATTAACTTCCTCCCTTCATAACCTTCTTCACATAGTTAGGATCTTTTGCTATTTGTTTAATTATTATAGGTTTAGTTTGGGAAATGTGTGACTTTCTTAAAATCTATAAGGGTTAGAGGAGGTATCTCCTAATTCAATTTTTTTTTATTGTAGTCTTAATTTTATTTTCTTTCAAATTACATTTATTTAATGGTCATGCATCATAAAAACCTTGTTTCTTAATCCTCTTTATTTTCGAGGCTAGTGATCTTTTTCTTTGGGATGAAATTGGAGTCAATTTAAATTTTTTCCTTAATTTTTTTCCAATTAAAATAAAATTAAGGTGGCGACTCTAATATACTTTTTCAAAATCAACCTATCTAAACCTGGGGACTCTAATGAGAGTTGGAACCCAATAAGCATTTTTATTCTTCTTTAGCAGATGGAAATGGTGTTTGGGTGAGACCTCATAATTGGCGACTACATTGGGGACCACCTTTTTTTTAATAAAGAAAATAGAAGGACTACTAATTGGTATAAAGTTTAGTTTTTAACATAATTATGACTCTCATGCATTGCTTACATAGGTTATTTGCCTCCAAACTAGTTCTAAGAAGACAATGGATAGTGAGCAGCATTGAGTGGGTAACCTGAAAGAATATTGGGTGCAAATTAAGTGGAAGCAATATGGTGGGAGAAATTCCAAACAATTTAAAATATCACTTTCACTCAAATGAGTCCAATAATCATTCAAGCAATCTACTAATTAGTGTGTAAAACACATAAGAAAGAAAGAAGATCAAGTGGTAATCAAACTACCTCTTGAAGTTTATGAACTTTAATTCTTCTTGTCTCTCCAAAAGCTCCCCAAATGTTGAGCCTCTATATTGTCCACACTAAGCTCCACCTCTAAGGCTCACTTTGATTTGCTTAGATGTTCTTGATTTTCTCTCTTGGTAGCCCAATTGAATACAAGATCTTTTGACACAAATCTTTAGTGATTTAATTTCTTCTAATTGCTATGGATATATCTTTTCAATTTAAGAAACTTTTGTTCTTTCACAAAGAACAAAGAATAAGAAATGAAGAACAAGAAATTTGAAAAACATTTCTTGTTTTTCTTTTTCTCTTAAGACTTAGTTGCTAAGTTTTCCTTAGAAAAGATGTGCATCAAAGCATCCCTAATTTAACAACATCATTTGCTTTATATAGCCAACCACTATGTTGATTATTAGGGGACAAATTAGATATTTAATTTGCTTTATGCTTTAGGGTTAAATTGAAAAGACCATATTACCCTTTATGGTTCTACGATTATTTCAATTAAACCTTAAATGGTTAAAAGACCATTTTCACCATGGTAGACTTTCTCTAACCCCTAAACTCATCATATGGGCTTTAGGGTTATAGAAATTCTCTAACCTTTAAATTACCTCTATCCATTTCTCAAATAGGCCTGAGCTATTTAGGGTTTTGTCCAAAATTTAAAATTAATTCTATTAACTCATCTATAGGTTTTATTAATTTAATTCTTCTCATTTATATCATATATAAATTAGGATTTAATTAATAAAAAATCATTTTGGATTTAAACTTCAAGACATGCCAGGGTCTTTGTAAATTTAATTACAAGTTCAATCCTTTTACCATTAATCAATTAATTAAACACTTTAATTAATTATTATGGTAAACCTTGTATTCTTGGAAGGTTTATACTTTTGGGTGTGTGACTTTTGAGGTTCATGCCTAATTAGCAATAGGATTGAGAAAACACTTTTCTCTACTAATGTGAAATCCCTATTTTACTTTTAATCCCATATGTCATGAGTGATGAATACCTAATTAGAACGAATATAAGTGTTTAATTACTTATTCATTTCATGGACCATTGATCATTATTAACGTACACTAAGATCCCTTCATTATGAAATCCCAATCTTAGCTAAGGTCATGGATTTGTTAAACCCTAATATGCTTTGATCATATGTCTATATCTCGATTCTAATTCTTGATAAAATTCATTCCTACTAGAAATCCTTTCTAGTGAATCTTTACTACATTGGCCAAGGATTTGATTATTAAGAATAATTAGATAGCATATGATTTCTTCCTTTTTTTATTCAAGATAATGAAATCTCTCTTGGCGATCACTTACCTCTATATATAACTAGTTAGAACTATCACATACCATATACTAATACTTGAATAGCATTACTATGTAAGTAGTAATAAATTCTAACTACCGATGATTGAGATATAATATCCCTTAAGTCAAAAGATTATATGTATAATTATGACCTAGAAGATGATTTATTGACTAGCAGTAAAACTCTATGTAATCAACATCTAACGTCACAGTTTAACTATTCATCAAATGAATATCTATATGTTTATATTGATAACATTTGTTAAACAGTATGATGCTCACTGTCTCTATAATCATAAGTATCATATACTGATTATAGATTATAAACAGAGATGATGGTCTTTCAAAATTAATGATGCGTAGTCATTGATCCTATAACCATGAACATTTCAAATTATTTGTTTAAGAGCAATCTCCCATCCATTTTCTTAACACTTAAGAATATATCCTCTTTTAAATACTTATGGACTTCAAATATACATTTGATACAAGTGAACAATTTCATTTATAAAAATATATTTTATTACCATTTAGGGATAAAGTTTTATATTTACATAACTCACCTTTAGCCCTAAACTCTCTCACCTTCATCCAAACACCTTTGCCTTACAAACTTTAAGCACTTTACCTTAACCTCTAACCTAACCCTAGCCTTAAACCCTAAACACCATAACCTCAGTCTTTAACTTTAAGTGACATTGCCTTAACCTTTAACCTAAGCACCAAATACCCATACCTCACATCTCAAGTGTTAAGCCCATAACCAAAAATTACAATGTCTCCTACCTAACCCTGAAAACTCAAGTCCCCTTATCAAACTTCATTACTAAAATGAGCTTAACCTACATCCCCTGTCTTTATCTCAAAAACCTAGACACCTTAGGTCCCCAATACTAAGAACATTATGTTGATCCTACTCCTTGTCTAAAAACCAACCTAACACCTTTAACCCAAAACCATCAAAGCTAATCCATTATCTTTAGGCCTAATACCTTTGGCCCATACATACCCAAAACCTCCAAAACCTATACCTTTTGCCTAATAGCCTCAAACACTAATTACTCTAAATCATCAAAATCTAAGGCATTACCCCAGGCCCATGACCTTCAAGACTAAACACACTACCACTAAAACCCAACATCCTTTGCCTAATGTACCATTAACCTTTGAAAACCAATATGTTTAGAGCCCTAAGCCCAAAATCCTTGGCCTATTATACCTTGAGCCCAAAATTAGTTGGCCCACCACTTTATAGAGAATCCTTTTCCCTCAAAATCATCATGTCTATGCCCACATTACCTTTCCCTATCTCTTCCCAAGTACTTACTATCCTTTTTTGATTTTGCCTCAGGGTATCAATGGCTAAGATGATTGATATGGATACCTTAGACACCATCCTCAAGAAGCAATAAGAGAGTTTCCAAACCATCCTCATTTCTACTCTTAATGCTCAGCAAATAAGCTTCAACAAGGCCTTAAGTGTCCAACAAACTAACAAAGCATTAACTCATCTCATTAATACTTTTGATGCCCAACAAACTAAATTCACCAAAGTGTTGAAATCCTAACACTCGCTCATTATGCAAGATCTAAAAGGAGTATTGAGTTAGGCTAAACTCGAAGGTGTTATACTCAAAAGCTCCACATCTCTAACTCTAAACACTAAATCTATCTTGGCTCCTTTTATTCTTGACTGGGCTGATGATGGAAAAAGCTTAAAAGCACCATGTCACTAACCCCAAACACTACTTCCATTCTAGCTCCTATAGTCGACCCAACCAATCCCACTCTTGTTACCCCAGATACCAATATCGCTCCAGTCACAAGTGTAAATCCTTCTTTCTCTTTGTTTCTTTTTCAAAGTAAGAAGAAGTCTATCCCTTCAGTTACCTCAAAGCACAAAATGAGTAAGCTTGACCAAATTCACATGGTAAAGAAAAGGTGTAAGAAGAATGACACCTACACTCCCATGACAGATGCTTAATAGAGGAAATTGATACATACACTCCTATAACTGATGTCGAATGGAAAGAAAGGAATATTTACACTCCCATGAATATTGCTAAATGGAAGAGTATAAAGGCAGCTGCCATCACTAATTAAAAATCCTTGAGAGTGAAAAAGGGTAAAAGGGAATTCATTAATTTGGGTATGCCCTTAAGTATAGCTTACAAAAAGGCCCTTGAGCTCAATCTAGTAACACCTTTAGAACCCAAAGCACCGATAACTCCTTTGTCCAAGAATTATAATGCTAGTGAATTTTGTGAATACCATCAATGGGCTGGTAATAAGATAGATATGTGTAAGAGTCTAAGGCATAAAATCCAAGACCTCATTGATAAGGAAAACCTCAGCCTTTTTGAACCTAATACCCCTGTTGACCTCTGAGCCACCATTAATTTCCTCAGCTTTAAATAGGGAAAACCTTAGAGACTACTATCTTTGAGCAAGTCCTTATAATAAGATGTGGAGTAAAACCATACCTTACCCCAACATGCCTAAGATCCACCAAATGAGTGGGTGTCATAAGGAGAACACGATCTTAGACTTAGAGTTTGATAGAGTCAAAGTCCTGTCTGTCAAGATTGTGTTTTTATTTTTGAGTATATAGTCACCTTTTTTGGTCTATTTTTTTTAATGTAATCATGGATGATGGCACTTTTTCATTTTTAATAAAGTTTGAATTCCTTAATACTCTTTATATATTTATTTTCATATGCGATTGCTCACTCCTATATGGTTGTTGAAGGCCCTTATGCAGTTGTTGAAGGCCTATGTGTGGTTCTAGAGTCCTCCTGTATGGTTTTAGTATGAATTTTTGAGTTTTTCAGTGTTTTTTAGTTATCCCACATTGGAACTTTAGTGTTCTCTTACTCCAACCTTTCCCTATATATAGGGGCCTTTTCCCTTCAGTTTTCTTCATCTCTTAATATGGGAAGCTTGCTTGACCAGCCCAAAACCTTAAAGCAAGCTTCAAAACTCTTTTCTTTTGCTTGTTCTATTAAATAAATGAGCCTCTAGTTTAAAAGTCTCCTTTTAGTTATGCTTTGCTCTGTGCTCTTTGCTTCGCAAAGCGGTCAAGTGTTCTTTTGTTTAAGGTTTGAGTTTTGCCTCAAGTCGAGAGCAGGTGGAATTATAACCTGATAAGTCAAAAGCTTTTCATCGTTCGAGGCAAGCTATCGCCTGCTACCCAAGGCTAGTTGTCGCTCACTGTTCGAGGAAAGTTTCATTTCTCTTCTTTTTTCTTTTCCTTTTTATTTCTTTTATTGTTTTCCTCCTTTAGATTCTTTTGGTTTTTCCCCTCCTTGGGATTCTTTTACTTTTCCCTTATTAGGATTCTATCTTCTCCCTCCAAGGCTCCTCACCATTTCTTAATTGGTTCGCTTAGGATAGTTAATGAAAATATGACCTAATTAACTTAACTTGGTAATCAATTAAAATCAATCAATCAATCAAAATATGATAAAGTGGTTTGGCTAAATAAACCCCTTCACAAGAAGGAAGAACTACATAAGTTCTGATTCCTATTCAAAGGGATACACATGCATGCTTGATTCATCAAGCATCGAATCCAATTAAAATAAAACAACTTCTCTCCCATCACTTTCTTCATTAATTTAATTTCTCTTTGTTCATTACATTCATTTTATTAGAATTAGTTTGGGGAATTTTTGACTTCCTAAAAACCCACAAGGGCTAAAAAAATATTCCCTAATTAGATTTTTGTTGTAATCTAGATTTAACTTTCTACTTTCTTTTACTTTTATGTTTTGTTTACTTGTGAATGGGATGAATGTCATGTATCAATTAAATTGTACATGTATAATTCATGAAATTACTTTTAAGTCACAACTAAGAACATTGCCCAACTAATTTTGTTAAAATAAACTAAAAACCTAGTCTTCTTTGGTTTTGAGACTAGTGATATTTTCCTTTGGGATATTGATTGGAGTCAATTTGGGTTTTTCAATTAATATTTTTCCCAAATAAAATAAAATTAAGGTGGTGACTCTTTAAAATCAATTAATCTGAACTCGAGAATTCCATCATGAGACTTAGCTTAAATAAGCATTTCGATTCCTTTTAGTAGATTGGACTGGTGATCGGGCGAGGCTTCACAGTTGGCGACTCTAACCTCCTTCTTTTTAATAAAAGAAATAAGAGGACTACTAATTGGTTTAAAAATAAAGTTTGGTCTTTGAACATGACTTTCATACATCTTTTGCATAGGCTATTTGTCTCCAAACCTAATTCTAGGAAGATAATAGATAGTGAGTAGCATTGAGTGGGTAACCCTCTTTAGGTCTATTTACCAATAGCAAAATCATCTACCGTGTGATGAATCTTTTGATCCTTTCAAAGGTGTAATAAGCAATACGTACTGTTGGACTTATGTGAGGCTCCTTAACTCACATGTGGTTAGGTATATCATTACTCTAATGTGATAGGTACCCTATCCAAGCCACCATTACCTTTCATGTAATGAACCTAGATCATGATCTTAGGTTGTATGTACCATAATCAAAACCTTTCACCTTTGCATCTTTATGAAATATTTTCCCCATGCATATCATGCATCTATACTATTGTGAGGCCTCGCCCGAGTACCAACCTAATTCGCTAGAAGGAATCGGGATGCTCATTCGGGTTTAGACTCACGATGGAACCTTCGGGTTTAGATTGGTTGATTTTAAAAATGATTTTAGGAGTCGCCACCTTAATTTTATTTAGTTGAGAAAATATTAAGGAAAAAACCCAAATTAATCCCAATTCATTAATTTTTAATTAATTTGCCCAAGGATAAAAATCACTAGTCTTCGAACTAGGTTGAGTTCGGAGACTAGGTTTTTGATTTTAAATAATCTAAATTTGGCTCTTAAGTTTAATTTGACTTTGAAAAATTGATTTCATGAATGATAAATATTATAAAATGATAATTATAAATAAAATACATGAATATGACATAAGTGCAATGAGAAAATTAAAATAAAATATCCACGAATTAAAAAAGGAAAAAGAGATTGATTGAGATTTGGATTTGAGGTTTGGATTTTAGGATCGGGTGATTGGACTGATTGGGAGATTAATTAATTAATTAAAGAGATTAATTAACTAATTAATATGATGAAAAGGATAGATGGATTAATTAATTAAAAAGATTAATTAATTAATTTGGATGAAAGGTGGATTAAGAAAAAGGATTAATTTGATTTGGAAAAAAGTGATTAATTAATTAATTAAAAAGATTAATTAATTAATTAATTGAGTGATGAATTTTAATTAAAAAAAAGAGTTTTAGTTAATTAAAAAGATTAATTAACTTGGTTAGGTTGAGGTAATTCATTAATTAATTAAAAAGATTAATTAATTAATTAGAGAGTGATTGGAGGAAGAAGAAGAGAGGAATTTGAGGATAACAATCTACTTAAATTCAAGGGATATGTTGAAATGAAAGATGGAGGGGGGTATTTATAGGAGAAGTAGGTGAGGGTAGTTTAGGTAGTAAAAATGTGAAAAGACAATGAGGGGTGGGATAAAAAAGGGCTAAAAATTGGACTAGAAGGGGTAGAAGGGTCATTTCCTATGCAGGAGGGGGGCCCACTAGAGTTAGAAGTTGCAGCGCCCTGTGCGGTGCCATGTTCGGCTATTGCGGCCTGCCGCATATGGGGCATGCGACATCGCACAATTTTGATGCGGCGTCGCACGCCTGCCATGAGGCATGCCATGTGGCCCTTGCACGTTTTTTGAGATTTCTCTCTCTGTTTTTTCTTTTTAGAGATTGGTTGGTATGGAGTTTAGGAAATTTGGATGTCTAGTGGCAATATAATTAAAGGCTAAAAAATTTTCTTTTGGGGACAGCACCGGTTAGCAAGACCACCGTAACAGCTCTGCGTAATGCGTTAAACTCAGCAGGTGCTAAGGTCATAGTTGGATGATGAGGGAGTAAAATTAAGGTTTCACAGTTGCCCCCTTATTAGAATTACCTTTGAACAAAAGGTGATTTTGATGATAGTGAATGTTGGGAAGAGGTGCCTTGTCAGGCTCTGGGCTTATGTGTTCTTGTCATATCCTTTGGGAGGAGGCCCTCTATGATAAATGAGGTTTTATGAATGGCTATCTATTTAGCCTTAATGTTGGATTCGAGAATGGTCTTGGTGAATTTCAATTAAAGCTAACTGTTTGACCATAATGTTAGAGGACAAAGAAGGTTTGGTGAATTTCAATCAAGGCTATTTGTTTGGCCTTAATGTTAGAGGATAAAGAAGGTTTGATGAATTTCAATCAAGGCTATCTATCTGGCCTTAATGTTGGAGATAAAGAAGGTTTGGTGAATTTCAATCAAGGCTATCTGTCCGACCTTAATGTTGGAGATAAAGATGATATGGAGTAAATCTTAATCAAGACTATTTGTCTGACCTTAATGTTGGAGGTAAAGAAGATTTGGGTAAATCTCAATCAAGGCTATCTATTTGGCCTTAATGCTAGAGAATATTTGGTGAATTTCAATCAAGACTATCTGTCCAGCCTTAATGATGGAAATAAAGATGATATAGGGTAAATGTCAATTAAGGCTATCTGTCCAGCCTTAACGTCCGAGGTAAATAAGATTTGGGTAAATCTAAATCAAGGCTATCTATTTGGCTTTAATGCTAGAGAAGATTTGGTGAATTTCAATCAAGGCTATCTGTCTAGCCTTAATGTTTGAGATAAAGATAATCTGGGATAAATCTCAATCAAAGCTATCTGTCCAGCCTTAATATTAGAGGTAAAGAAGATTTGGGGTAATTCTCAATCAAGGCTATCTGTCTGGCCTTAATATTGGAGGTAAAGATGATTTGGGTAAATCTCAATCAAGGTTATTTGTTTGGCCTTAATGCTAGAGGTAAAGATGATTTGTAAAAAAGGTAGAAAGTGGAACCATATAGATGTCTAGGTGATCATTTCTAGACATTTATAGGTGGAAGAGAATTTTAGACAAGGTATTTTAGTGAAAGGAGAGCCTCAACTTATGGCAAGTCAGCTTGAGAGATTCTGACAAGATTTTGGTAAAGGGAGAGCCTTAGTTTATAGTGAGTCAAGTCAAGAGATTCTAGAAAGATTCCAGTAGGAGAGCCTTGGCTTATGGCGAGTCTGCTCGAGAGATTCTAAAAAAGATTTTAATAAGAGGAAAGCCTCAGCTTATGGCGAGTCAGCTTAAGAGATTCTGACATGATTTTGGTTATACCAAAGAAACTTGGGCTTATGAATGTGAGTAGTTGGGCCTTTTGAAAGGCTTAAAGGAACTTTGCCGAGAGTAAACAGACTCTGAAAGTCACACTTCATTGATTAGATCTGGCAATGTATCATTTAGCTCCAAAGAAGCATAGGTAAGCTTTAGGAGGTATCGGTCAGCTATGAGGAGATGTCAATGAGGTTATTGGCTCAGCTTATGCATGATGGTGCATGATTGCAGATGATTATATGGATGCTAGTGCACAGGTGATATATGTGCATATTTTAGAATTCATGGACTGTTTGCTTGACTTTTATGCTATGGATGATTTATGATGATGCCTATAATGGATGATTGCATAGATGCATGAGGGTGGAGACATGTATTTATGGACTGAGAAACTCGACAAAGTTGAGGAATTCAACTTGGATTGGTATGGAATAATTGTCATGCTAGCACTATAAGGGGTTTGAGTGGATTGAGATTTTCTTGAGGGCTTGATTTTTTTGGGATTTGGTAGCCTGGGGTTTTTGTTTTGGTGTTGTTGACAAGGAGCTATGTCCATTCTCGAGGAGTTTGGCATTTTCTATATTTTTTAGGAGTTTTTGGACTTGCCTTAAGATGTTGCAGGTCAGATGGTGGTTAATGATGGTTAAGTGAATTTGACGGATGTGATTGAGAAGTTCCACGATCTCGATAACTAGGGAGATATGAGTGGGCAGAGACTCAAGATGAGGGCCTTAGTTTTTTTGTTAGTCAGATACGGGTCTGTTAGGGCCATGCTGGTAGAGACACTAATGAGAGATTAACTGTCTTGCCAGTTATTCACTAAGTAAGAAAATTTTATCTATTCTTACCCTTTTTATTGGAGGTGTTTTATAGGTGTCTGTTTTGGGTTTTCGGTTATCTCAAAAGTGTGGTTGATGGATCATTTTCAGGTGGTGGCCCCTGCTTTTTAGTCAACACATCCCTTACTGAGACTCAGTCAGAGGTCGGATAAGATAGTTGCTTGCAACTTGCCGCCGAAGGATATTTTTAGCACTGCCAATAGTAAAGGATTAGACCTCTCATGACTGGTGGCTATAGGTGTTGATGGTTTGCCTGTTGGGCCTTGTTTGAATGACTTTCCACTAAGGGATGAGGGTCATAAGGCAGATGGGATAGACCCAGAATGTGCCCCTAAGTTTTCTTTATTGGAGTTTGTGCAGATGATGGCTTCCACTTCTAGATTATCAGGTGATGGCTGGCTGAGGAGTTATCAAGCTATTTATTTTGGGATTTCACTTAAGACCACAAAGTGGAATGCTAGGTAGTTAATAAAGGTGGTTTGGCCAATTGAGAAAGAGTACCAGGCTACCTTGTTAGGAGGAATAGAGGATGAAGCAACTGAGGAAAGAGATTGTATGAAGAGCCCTTAGTAGCAAGAGGACTGCAGCGCAAACAAAAGGGGTGACTTGTTCTTTGAAGGAGACTCAAGGATCTACTGGAAGTGCGACACCATAGGTTGCAGTAGTGACTCAAAAAAAAGATATTGTGACAGACTTTGACTCTAACAAGGACACGAGAGATTTACATCTTAGGAGGTAGAGGAGGACTGGCTAGGCCATGACTTCAGACATGACCTTTTTTTTTTTTTTTTGGCAATAATTACAAGTTGATAGGACTATATAAAATAGGATAAGCTATAGATGATATTGAAAAGGCTATTCTTGATGATGGGTTTTTATTTTGCAAGATTTGATCATCATTAAAAAAGACCTCTTTTATTTTTGCTCTAATTTTTGCCAAAGCCACCTTTTTAAGTTTTTAGCTTAGCAAGCATTCTTTTTTTTTTTTTTTAAGGCAAAATAATTAAGTGAATGATGTACTAGGCATAAAGAAAATAACAATGCAATGCAACAAAATGTTTTGTATTATGATTTGGACTGCACCCGAGTCGGGCTACCTACGTATCCCTTACATCACTTTTTTGTTGGTTATTTATTTTAGGAAGAATTAGGTCCACATAGTTATGATTACATATACATGAGAAATAGAAATGAAACGCAGATGTCATCTTCGAATGATGTATCATTTTAGTTGATCCTAGTTGCCAAGATGGGAGAATTCGCTTTCATCCACGTCTATGAAGATGGTGCCTCTATCGGATAGGATCTTTTTGAGCATGTACTGTCTAGCCTAGTTCAATTTGAACTTCTTCTTGGATTATAAATAAGGGCATGGATTTCTCCTAGAACTGGATTTCCTTCTTGCGAACCCTTGTCTCTCACCTTTTAGTTGAAATACTCGGGTAGTCTCTATTGATGACTTTGAATTTTGTATAGAGCATTTATTCTCTTTTCATCAATAGCATTCAGTTGGTCATGATACATTTCGATCTATTCTATCTTCATTCTCCATAACTTCTCCTTTTGTGTGTAGGTCGGGATCTCATGAACTACGATGGTTGGACCATCCCTATCTTGTCTTGTATAGAACAGTCAATGAGCTTTTCCACTGCTGCTATACAAATGATACATATGTGATTTTTGATTTTTTTTTGTGCCATAATTGATTGATCCTTTTGCATTTTTCATCATTTTTTTGGTATTTTTTGTATTTTCATTTTTTTTTGTTCTTTCATTTTTTTTTCTCTCTATCTCTCTCTCTCTTTTTTTTTTTTTTTTAAAGATGTTCTATTTAAAGATGAATCAGAAAAAAAAAAAGAAAAAAAATTAAAGGAAATCAAAAAAAAAATTAAAGCAAATTAGAAAGTTCAAACTTTTATTACTGATGAAAGTCTTATCATAAGTACATTGAAGGATAAGCCTAAAAGGTAAAGTACAGACTCAAAAGGGCAAGAACCGACAAACTCAAATTTCAAGAAAAATTTAATAGAAACCAGACTCAAAAGACTTAGACACGAACTCAAACTCAAACTCAGACGTGGACTTAGTAGACTCGAAAGACTTAGATAGGGGCATAGCAGCGCTTGCGCTCTTCTTAAAATACCAGTTATTGGGTTAAGCTTGAGATGATCAGGTGAGCTCAATGATGCTAGACTTTGGGTTTGGGAGCAATGATGTCTCCACTATCAATGACATCTTGGATTTTATGCTTTAGAGCCTTGCATGCGTTAGTTTTGTGCCTCGGCCCTTGATGAAAGTCGCAGTACTCATTAGCATTATAACCCTTGGGTAAGGGGTTTGGAGGAGGTCGTGGTTTTAAGGGCTTAACCAGATTAGGCTCTAAGGCTTTCTTATAAATGACGTTGAGGGGCATACCCGGCTCAGAGAAAGTTCTCCTTATTTCTAACTTTATTGGCTAGTGATAGGAGACAACATTTACCTCTCATTCTCTTTTGGCAGTAGAGTTGGTGGTGTAATTATTATTCTTATGATACCTCAAACTAGAGGATTCATCTTTGATTTATCCCGATTGGATCAAATCCTCAATCTTGGAGACAATGGCAATGAGAGCTTTGAAGCTAGGAAGGTATTAAATTTGCAGATGAGCTTGATATTGGGGGAGGAGGTTCTTGACAATGATATCAATTTGCTTTACTTTAGATAGACGGTTCACCATTTGAGCCACTTTTGTCCTCCACCTTGTAAGGAATGCGGTGAAGGATTCTTTTGGCCCTTGTTTGGTAGTTTCTAAATCTCGATGGGTGACATCCACCTCGATGTTGTAGTGGTAGTGCTTGATAAATGCATTACATATGTCATCCCAAGTCTTTTTATGATTCTGGTAGAGATCTAGTAACCACTTAATAGCAGCTCCAGTCAAGGACTGTTAGAATAACTGAGCAAGGAGCTTATCATCCACACGGTCTCATGGCACCCACATACATCTCGAGATGAGTTTTGGGACATGTGGTGCCATTAAACTTATCCACGATTGGCATTTTAAATTTTGGTGGAACTCGTGTATTTGGAAAGAGAGCTAAAGAGTCGACATCTATCATGTTTTCGTGCTTTTTGACATTTTTGAGTGTTCTCTTAATAGCCTCAATTTTGCCCATCAATTTCTTAGTTTCAGGAAAGTTAGAGAAATCTCCACTTTCAAAAGGATTCGTAGTGGGAGAAGGAGTGGTTGTGTTTAAGTCCACGATAGGAGAGGTTGGAGTTTTAGGTGCTTTCTCTTTATCAGTGAGATCAATAATGGGAGGAGTAGGAGAAGGGGTATGGCTAGTCCCGATTTGGGTAAATGTAGGCTTAACACAAGTAGGAGGGGGAGTGACAGTGGCATTAGTCATTTCCTTGACCTCATTGATGATCGACTAGCGTTGGGAGTTGAGGGCATAAATAAAGGTGGCAGACTAGGCATTAAGAGCATTGGTGAAAGTTTCAGCTTGGATCTGAAGAGCGGTGGTGACTGCAGCTTGAAAAGTTTCCTTTGGTTTCTTGAGAAGGTTGGCAAAAAAAGGTGCTTATTACTTCTTGGTCAAAGGGGTTGGAGGTATTAGCCATCAGTACCTTTAAACAGAAAACATATAGAAAAAAAAAAGGTAAGAATACAGAATTATGAAGGAAAAAATGGCATGAATGTGAAGGTGTGTCGGGAAAAGGATTCCCTCCACATGGTTGGTTATCAGGTTCACATGTTGACAAGGTGAGTGTGTGAGGTGTTTTGGGGTAATGAATCACCGGTTTAGGTCTTTGACATGTTTGAGGGTTTACCTTGTCGAGTTTCTCATGTTATATATGCATAATCATAACGTGATGTATGCCAAAAAAGGTTTTATGAACATATAAGAGTATCAATTATTACAGTACATGGAGCCTAAGGTCAAAGGCTAGGGCATCTATATATCCAAGGGTGAAAGGTGGTTTGATTTAAGGGTCCCTGTCCCACTAGAGCATTGATATACTGAACCACATGTAAGACAAGGAGCCTCATGTGGGTCCAATAGTACTAATTGCTCATTACACTATCGAAATGATCAAGGATTCATCGTGGTTTGGAATGATTTTGCTATCTCCCAACATACTCAAAGAGAGTTGTTGAGCCAATGCTACTCACCATCCAAAAGCTTTCCTAAAGCTAAGGCTTAGGTAAGGAACCTTTATTATGCAAAGTGATGCATGAAAGTCAAATTATACTTAATGAGCCAAATAGAGATTATTTTGAAAAAATTTTTCCTTAACCAAATAGTAATCCTCTTATTTTCCTTTTTAAAAAAGATGGCAACCAGTCCCCAATGGAGTTGCCAGCTTTGAGGCCTCACCCGAGCATTGGCCCGGTCCGCTAAAGAGAATCGAGA
This sequence comes from Reutealis trisperma, assembly GCA_947687605.1. Classification (NCBI taxonomy): domain Eukaryota; kingdom Viridiplantae; phylum Streptophyta; class Magnoliopsida; order Malpighiales; family Euphorbiaceae; genus Reutealis; species Reutealis trisperma. The sequence goes on from CANTUT010000094.1 coordinate 280,077, forward strand.
TGCTCATTCGGGTTTAGACTCATGATAGAACCCTCAGGTTTGGATTGGTCGATTTTGAAAATGATTTTAGAAGTCGCCACCTTAATTTTATTTAGTTGGGAAAATATTAAGGAAAAAAATCCAAATTGACCCCAATTCATTAATTTTTAATTAATTGCCCAAGGATAAAAATAACTAGTCTTTGAACCAGTTTGAATTCGGGGACTAGGTTTTTGGTTTTAAATAATCTAAATTTGACTCTTAAGTTTAATTTGACTTTGAAAAATTGATTTCATGAATGACAAATATTATAAGATGATAATTATAAATAAGATGCATGAATATGATATGAGTGCAAAGAGAAAATTAAAATAAAATATCCATAAATTAAAAAGGAAAAAAAAAGATTGATTGAGATTTAGATTTGAGGTTTGGATTTAGATTCTAAACGTGCCTACATACCCAATTGAATGGGAATCAAAATCCATGTAGTTCGTTCCACGATTAAGTAGAGAGGTTTAGGAGTTGATCAGATTGATTTTAGTTTAGGTGTGCTGAGAATGAGAAAAAAAAGGCTAATACCTTCACTTTTGGTGGGCAGAGGGTTTTACCGACCGAAATTCTGTTTTATCAGGACCGGGTGATTGGACTGATTGGGACATTATTAATTAATTAAAGAGATTAATTAACTAATTAATATGATGAAAAGGATAGAGAGATTAATTAATTAAAAAGATTAATTAATTATTTTGGATGAAAGGTGGATTAAGAAAAAAGATTAATTTGATTTGGAAAAAAATGATTAATTAATTAATTAAAAAGATTAATTAATTAATTGAGTAATGAATTTTAATTTAAAAAAAAGAGTTTTAATTAATTAAAAAGATTAATTAACTTAATTAGGGTGAGGTAATTAATTAATTAATTAATTAGAGAGTGATTGGAGGGAGAAGAAGAGAGGAATTTTAGGATAGCAATCTACTCAAATTCAAGGGATGTATTGAAATGAAAGATGGAGGGGGGTATTTATAGGAGAAGTGGGTGAGAGTAGTTTAGGTAGTGAAAATGTGAAAAGATAATGAGGGGTGGGGCTAAAAAGAGCTAAAAATTGGACTGGAAGGAGGGTAAAAATGTCATTTCCTGAGTAGGAGGGGGCCCATTGGCATCAGAAGCTGCAGGGGCCTGTGCGACACCGTGTCAGGCTATTATGGCATGCCACATATGGGGCATGCGGCACCGCATAGTTCTGACGAAGCGCCGCACACTTGTCGTGAGGCATGCCATGTGGCGCTTGCACATTTTTCAAGATTTCTTTTTTTTGAGATTGGTTAGTATGGAGTTTAGGAAATTTGGATGTCTAGAGGCAATGTAATTAAAGGTTAAAAAATTTTCTTTCGGGGGCACTGCCTCTGAACCCCTACTTGCTAACTGGTTAGCGGGACCACCGTAACGACTTCACATAACATGTTAAACTCAACAGGTGCTAAGGTTGCGGTTGAATGATGAGAGTGTAAAATTAAGAGTTCACAACTGCATAATAAAAACATGCATTCACCTTATGTTTAATCTATACCTTGAACCAAAGAAGGGTCAAACACTCTTACTCAATTCAAACACCTTTCCCATAAACTCTTTCACCTCCATTCAAATATCTTCACTCTAAACCGTAAACACTCTTACCTCCATTCAAGCACCTCCCTTATAAACACTCTCACCTATATCCCATCACCCTATCCATTAACACTTAAACCATTAACTTAAACCTCTGACCTAAATACCATTACCCTATTATCTTAACCTTTAACCTAAGCACCATTGCCTTAGCCCTAAACCTAAAACCTCATTACCCTAGCTTATAGCCTTAAACACCTCTAACCTTAAACATCATTACCTTAACCTTACCCAGAATATCATCACTTTAACCTTTAACCTAAAACACCTCACCTTAACCTTACCTTAAACACCAAACACCTGAATCTCACACCTTAAGTCCTCCTCTTAAATGTGAACCTCAACCACCTGCAACCTTTGGACCTTAAACCTTAACCCGCAACCCTAAAACCCATATATAACCCTAAAACTCGAGTTCCCTTACTCAAATCCCACTACTTAACCATATGTCTAACTCGCATCCTTGTCCTTTTCCAAAAAAATAAAAATAAATAAATAAACGCCTTAAGTCCCCAACACCAAGATTATTACCTTAATCTTACCTTTTGCTTAAAATCAAACCCACTACCTTTAAGTCCAAAATCCATGGCCCATTACTTTCGAAACTAGCCTGTTACCTTTAAGCCTAACAACTTTGGCCCAACGTAACTCATCACCCTTAAGCCCATCCACCTTGGCCTAATATACCCTAAACCATTAAAATTCAATACACCACCCCAATACTTGGGGCCTAATGTGATACCTTAATCCTAATACATTGACCCATCCTACCTTAGTAGATCTTATCCCAAATGTATTTAAGCCCACAACACCATAGGAAATCCTTTTCTCTCAAAGTTAGCATACCCATATTCTTTCTTCTTTCTCAAGCACTTACCTTATTCTTTAATTTGATTTTCAAGGTACCAATAGCCAATATGCTTGACATGGCTTTAATAACTGCATTTGTGATCATCCTCCTTAAGAAGTAAGAATAGTATTTCCAAGATGTCCTAGCTATTCAACAAGCTCAACTCAAAGAACAAATGCAATTCATCATTAAGGAAGTCCAGGCAATGGCTAACCAAGCCACCCTTAACAAGAACCTAACCTATATTGAGAAACCTCTTAATACTCAAGTCCTAAGTACCTTTACCCACTTTAGCTCTTTCTATTTCCTAGATCCTTTTCAGGTGGAGAAGTTTTCTCTCATTCAAACACCAAATTACTCATAAAGAAACTGGAAGCCATGGAGAAAACCATTAAATCCCTAAACCACCATAGTGATATGATTGATGTGGACAGCTTAATCTTGTTCCCTGATGCCAAGCTTTCTCCTAAATTCAAAATGCCTGAACTAGAGAGATTTGAAGGAACACATGCTTCAAGACCCATTTAAATATATTTGTAGGGGCAATGAAACCATTAGGACTTAGCGAAGAGCTCCTTGCTCAACTTTTCCAATAATCACTAACTGGTGTTATCATGAGATGGCTCCTTTTACTAAACAAGAGCTAGAAAAAAATAAGATGGTATAGATCCCTCATTTATCAAGCAGTATCATTATAATGTCAAAGTGGATGTCATAAAGCATGACTTGGAAACTACCAAGTAGCTTCCAAATGAGTCCTTCTCCATGTTCCTTGCAAGGTGGAAAGCTAAAGCTACTCAAATGGCAAATCAACCAACCAAGCAAGAGTAGGTGGACATCTTTATCAAAAACCTACTCCTAACCTACCAAACCCACTTATTAACCAAATATCTGTCCACCTTCAAAGTTTTGGTTGTAATTGCATCAAAAGTTGAATATTGCTTCCATAGTGAATCATTCCAACCTGAATTCTCCACTATTAATCTAAACACTGATGCATCCATGTCAAAGGGCAAACCCTTATTCCTGAGCTCGCAGTCTCCTTATGACCAAAAGCACCATACCTTAGTTAACCATTTTTCTAAAGAAGTCCAAAGTACTTTTGTAGAAGTAAACTATCCTCAAAACCTAAAAGCCTATCCTGAAACCCCATAGTAAGAAGCCTTCACCATGAAGCCCATTCCAAGCTCCAAGCCAATAGAGGCAAAATCTAACTGAGACTTCCAATATGATTTCCCCTTAGGCCAAAATCGACTGAGCCTTTCAACCTACTCTAAGTTGACCTTTTCTAAGGCCAAACATGATTAAGACTTCCGAACTTGACCTAACCTTCCAAATGGCTACTTTTAAAGCCAAACATGACCAAGCCTTTCAAACTTGACCTAATATTCTAAATGGATACCCATAAGACAAAACCTGATTAAGCCTTCCAAACTTGTCTTAGCCAAACATAGCTAAACTTGATAAAGCCTTCCAATCTAAAATTGACTAAACCCCTAATTTGTCCTCTTATATAGATAAACCATACTAAGCTTTCAAATTGACTTTAAGGCCAAGATATAATTAAGCCTTCCAAAATGACCTCAGCTAAGGCTAAACCTGACCTAGCCTTCTAATATGACCCTACTCATATTCTTCTCTAAAGCTGAACCTGACTTAGCTGCCTAATCTGGTTCCAACTCAAATATTCTTTAAGGCTAGACTTGCCTAAGCCTTTCTAAGCTAATTAGCTAAATCTTTTCCATATTTGACCTAGCTTTCTTCTAAGGTTAAATTGATATTCATTGACTGACCCTTCAACTAACCCTTATATCTAGTCCAAATCGAGTGTGACCTTATCATTCCCAAGTTAGTCTATCCGAACAAAATGACCAAACTACTTTCCTTTAGCATTCTAAAGTGGGAGCATCTCCCTTCCAAATATTCACTTTTCTAAAATAGGGGCATCTTTCTCTAAAAGATCAGCGCTCTTATACTAATTTAACCCTTCATAGGTTTAAGATATCCAATCATTGCATAGTCAAATGCATTTCACACTAAAACAGGTCATTAAACAGGCTCTTAATTCAAGACAGATCATCAAATCCAAATTCTCAAAGCAAGATAGATCATCAACCCGATCAATATGAATCAATCTCTTTTCAAAAAGCAATCTCAACCTCAGGATCATCAACCTAGCATAGGGTTAGGTTTCTCTTATAACATCAGACCTATCCCAGGATAGCCTTAGGGTCATTAACCTAGCCTAGGGTTAAGTTTCTTTTTCAAAATCAGATCATCCTAAGATAGCCTTGGGATACTCCACCCATAAATGTTTAGATAATGATCACCTAAGCATCCATATGGTTCCTTTTTCTGCATATTTTATTCAAAAACATTAACTTTCACCTATAAATATCTAGCTCCTAGTCTAGATATCCATATGGTTCATTCTTTCACCTTTATTAAATCCATTTATTTCCATCCATAAATATCTAGCCTTTGGTCTAGATATCCCAATGGTTTTTCTTTCCATTCCATCCTTTTATCAAAATCTATCAACTATATGTATAAATGTGTAGGTAATGATTACATAGGCATCCTTATGATTCCATTTTCCGCATCTCTTATTCAAAACTATTAACTTTCACCCATAAATATCCAGCTCCTGATTTAGATATCCATATGATTTGTTCTCTCACTTTTAATAAATCCATCAAATTCCACTTATAAATATCTGGCCTTTGGTCTAGATATCCCTATGGTTCCACTTTCCATTCCATCCTTTTATCAAAATCTATCAACTCTACCCATAAATGTTTGGAAACAAGCATCTAAACATACTTATTGTTCCTTTTGCCATCTTTCTAAAATTTAAATATGTTACCCACCAAACATGTCAAAATCCTAATTTAGACATCAATTTGGTTCCTTTTATCATTCCTTTTACTTGGGTTCACTATCATTAGAATTGCCTAATAGACCAATTAATTCTAATGAGGAGGCAACTATAAACCTTTAATTTTGCACCCTTCAGTATGCTTTTGAACCTTAGAAGCACTTAAGCTCGGTAAATAAACCTCCAAAAGCTAAAATTGCCAAAATCAAAAAATTAGGAAATAGAGTCTTAGGAATTGAAACCTATCCATTTGACCTTTAAATTATCTCAAATCATCTAGGATTGAACAACAATCACAATGCAACTAGAATCACAAAAAATGGATAAGAAATGAGTAAAAATAGGCAAAAACAGTGAAACCTGCATGAGGAGCAACCGCTCTGCAAATCCTGTTTGTGGTTCCAAAAGTGCCATGTGTAGTTGTTCACTCATGTGTGATTATTGAAGGCTTGTGTGCATTGTTAAAGGCTTGTGTGTAGTTGCAAAGTCCTTCCGTGTGGTTCTCATTTGAATTTTTGAGTTTTTCAGTGTTTTTTTAACTATCCCACAACAAAACTTTAGTGTTCTCTTCCTCTAACCTTTCCCTATATATAGGGACCTTCCCGCTTTAGTTTTTTTCACCTCTTGACATTAGAAACTTACTTAAGCAACCCAAAAGCTCAAAGTAAGCTTTAAAACTCTTTTCTTTTGCTTATTTTATAAAAGAAACAAGCTTTTAATTTAAAAGTTTCCTTTTAGTTTCGCTTTACTCCATGCTATTTGCTTCACAAAGCAATCAAGTGTTCTTTCATTTGAGCTTCTAGTTCCACCTTAAGTTGAGAGAAGGTGGAATTACGACTCGACAAGTCAAAAGCTTTCTGTTATTTGATGCAAGACGCTGCCTGCCGCCTAAGGATAGTCATCGCCTGCTATCCAAGGTAAGTTTCATTTCACTTCTCTTTTCCTTTCCTTTTTATTTCTTTTAATTGTTTCCCTCATTGGGATTCTTTTGTTTTTTTCCCTTTTTGGGATTCTTCTGGGATTCTCTCTTCTCCCTTCAAGACTCCTCACCTTTTCTTAATTGATTCACTTAGGATAGTTATTAAAATATGACTAATTAACTTGGTAATCAATTAAAATTAATTAATCAATCAGTTAATCAAAATATGATAAAGTGCTTTGGCTAAATAAACCCCTTCGTAAGAAGGAAAAACTACATGGGTTTTGATCCCCAATTAAAGGGATACGCAAGTATGCTTGATTCATCAAACATCAAATCCAATTAAAATAAAACAGCTTCTCCTCCCATCACCTTCTTTATTAATTTAATTTCTTTTTCCTCATTACATTGATTTTATTAGGATTGGTTTAAGGAATGTGTGACTTCACTAGAACCCGTAAGGACTAGATGAAGTATCCCCTAATTGGGATTTTGTTGTAATCTAGATTTAACTTTCTATTTTCTTTTACTTTTATGTTTTGTTTACTTGTGAATGGTATGAATGTCATTTATCAATTAAACTATAGATGCACAATTCATGAAATTACTTTGAAGTCATAATTAAGTTCATTGCCAAATTAATTTTGTTAAAATAAACCGAAACTTAGTCTCTGAATCATCTTTAGTTTTAGGGCTAGTGATCTTTTCCTTTGGGATATTAATGGGAGTCAATTTGGGTTTTTTCTTCATCTTTTTTCCTAAATAAAATAAAATTAAGGTGACAACTCCTTAAAATCAATCAATCCCAAGAGTTCCATCATGAGACTTAGTTCAAATAAGCATTTAGATCCCTTTCAGTGGATTAGACCAGTGCTTGAGTAAGGCCTCACATATACATTATGTTTTTTAAATCCAATTTGAATGAAATAAAGGTCAATAAATTTTTACACAAAGGAAAGGTTACATGCACTATAAGACAAGTCGAAAGAATTGAAGATTCATGGTGAATATATGAAATGAAGACCATAATGATCCTAAGAAAAGTTCATTGAGTTATTGGTTCGCCAAGAACCAATCAATTATTCATCATGATAAGTCAAAGATGATTCAGTGTCATCTGTTGGTTGAATCGCATAATTGGATTTTACAATTGTCTCATTGACTAATCCATATATGGGTTCTACTCAAGCATCGGCTTCCAGTAATCATAATGATGAAGAAGGGTTTAAAATAAATAGGAACACACCACTAGAGATTAAGGACAATAAAAATCAAGATAGTTCTTTGCAAAGCAAAGCTTTAAAAGTGGCCTTCAAAGCAATTGCAATCTCCTAAGGGCATGAACATTAAATTGAATGCTTAGCAATGATAAAGTGGGCAAGAACAGCTTCACATCACATTCTCTCCAAACTAGCATCCTTTGTTAAGTTTGGAGCACCCTATGAAATCATCATAATCGATGGATCATGGTTTCTTTTAAACCCACTTTGCAAAAATTGACTAAGAACTAATAGTTACCATTAGGGACTATGTTAAACTTCTACCTTTAATTCAATTGGGGGCCATTCCTTACTCATTGATAGGTGAAAATATAACTAGTGCAATAATCAAGATGAAGATCTTTCTATCCAAAGACAATCAAGCATTGTGATCAGTTGAGTACATCTAGTAAGGAAGAAAAATGGGTTCAAGAAAAGTAAGTCATAACTTCAACTCTTAATCCAAAATATTGAAGTAAATTTTGCCTGGCAAAGATATCATCCTGATATGTCTAAATGGAATCAGATCTTCCAAATAGGGAAATAACTTACAATGTTAATGAAGCATCATAATTTCATGAATCTGATCCTCCTAAGTAAGAATTAGTAAAGGGACAACAAAAGTGGAGGTACATAGGTAGTTCAACTTAGGCACGATCCAAATAATATACCTTTTCGTGCAAATGTTGCTCTCCTCTTTAGGAAAAAGAAAGAAAAAAAGCTTGCTAAGTTGAAAACCTAAAAGGGCGACTCGAGCTGAAGTTAGAGCTAACGATGAAATTCTTCACTTAGTCAAAAACCTAAAAGGTTGGTTTAGCCAAAGGATAAAGCAAAAATGATAACTCAAGAAGGACCTAAAAGTTTTATTTTGTTCAAATTGGATTTAATGTCAAATTGATAATGTATACTATCTCGTCAAGTACTCAGCCCATCAGTTTCTATCTAAAAAGAGTTTAGCAATTCTACCATTCTCCAGAGTCATATTACATGAGTCATCAAGCCATCAAGTTAGGTTGTTTTCATCATTCATTAAGAAAATATGAATCATCATCCTATGTCTGTCAAGTTCATCCTTGTGGCTTTCACCTTTTGAATCTTTTTTTGCCATCATCCTTCATGTCAAGCATCACGTCAATAGGAGTTCAATCTATGTTGTGAATCCTTAATTTTACACGCTCATCATTTGGTCGCAGCTTGATACTTTTTGAGATTAATGCGCTATGTAAAACTAGTACGACAGTCCTACTAGCCAGTTAGCGAGTAGGGGTTAAGGGGGTGGTACCCCCGGAGCAAAAAATGGGCTTTCAGTCATATTAGTATGAGCATACTTAATTTTCAGATACTATCACTTCTCCAACCCTGACCAAATCTTCTATATAGCAATTTGCCTAAAACTAACTGAATTTTTCCTTAGACTGACTGCTTAATTATTTTAAAATTAATTTCAAGAATACCAAAATTGATCGGTGAATTTTTGAACTCTGAAACTCTCAAAAACTGACCCAAAACCTCAAAAAACTAACCTAAAAAATCTCAAAAAGGGAATCAGGCCTGGGCCACATGGCAATCGGATGGCAACCCTGTGGCGCCGCATCAGTCATGTGTAGTGCTATAAGTCTAACATACGGCCTATCGTAGACTTGCCTATGCAACGCCGCTCCCCTCTAACCCAATTTTTAGCTCTTTTTAGCTCTACCCCTCATTGTCTTTTTACTTTTTCAATTTCTAAACTACTCTCACCCACTTTTCCTATAACTACGCCCCTCCATTCTCCCATTTTCCTCATCCCTTTGAGTTGGAGTTGATCGCTATCCTCTAATTCCTCTCTCTTCTCCCTCCAATCACTTTTTAATTGGTTAATTAATCTTTTTAATTAACTAAAACTCTTTTTTTAATTAAAAATAATCACTTAATTAATTAATTAATCTTTTTATTTAGTTAATTAATCTATTTTTTTTCAAAATCAAATTAATCCATTTTTAATCCACCCTTTATCCAAATTAATTAATCAATCATTTTAGTTAATTAATCTATCCATCCATTCCATCACATTAATTAGTTAATTAATCATTTTAATTAATTAATTAATCCCTCAATCAATCTAATCACCCAGTCCCGATAAAACGGAACTTTGGTCTGATAAAACACTTCGCCTACCAAAAGCAATGTATCAGCATTTCCCTCTAGCCTATAAACCTAAATCAAATCAATTAATCAAATCAACCCCTAAACCTTTACATTTAATCATGGAATGAACTACATTAGTTTTGATCCCCATTCAATGGGATACATAGGCACATTTGGAATCCAAATCCAATCCTAATCAATTTCCTTTCCCTTTTCATTTTTCAAATGTAATTAGTGAATTCAGTTTATTTAATTGTTTTGGAATTAAGGAGCGATTATGTGATTCCCTTAGAATCCATAAGGACTAGAGGCAACACTCTCCTTAATTTATGGTTGTTTTACTTAATTGCTTTTTAATTTTCCTATGTATTCATATTACACTTATAACTGCTATTTAACACTTCTCATTCATGAAATTGATTTTCGAAATCAAATTAAACTTAAGAGCCAAATTTAGATTATTTAACCAAAAACCTAGTCCCCAAGCTCAACATGGTTCAAAGACTAGTGATTTTTATCCTTGGATAAATTAATTGCAAAATTAATGAATTGGAGTTACAAACTGGGTTTTTCCTTAATTTTTCCATTTAAAATAAGTTAGAGTGGCGACTCCTAAGATTATTTTCAAAATCAACCAATCCGAACCCGAGGGTTCCATCGTGAGTCTAAATCTAAATGAGCATCCCGATTCTCTCTAGCAGATTAGGCCGGTGCTCAGGCGTGACCTCACAGTTGCCGACCCCACTAGGGACTGGTTGCCACATTTTTTAAAATAAAAAGGAAAATAAGAGGATTACTATTTGGTTAAGGAAAAATTTTTCCAAATCCATTTAGCTCATTAAGTATAATTTGACTTTTATGCATCACTTTGCATAATAAAGGCTCCTTGTCTAACCTTAACTTTAGGAAAACTTTTGGATGGTGAGTAGAATTGGTTTAACAACTCTCTTTGAGTATGTTGGGAGATAGTAAAAACATTCTACCCCACAATGAGTCCTCGATCATTTTGGTGGTGTAACAAGCAATCAGTACCTTTGGATCCACGCAAGGCTCCTTGCCTCACATATGGTTAGGTATATCGATGCTCTAGTAGAATGGGGACCCTAAACTAAACCACCTTTCACCCTTGTGCATGTAGTCGCTCTAATGTTGACCCTAAGTTCCATGTACCATAATAATGGAGATATTCATGCATATACTCACGAAACCTTTTTTGGCATACATTGTGACATTACCATACATATATAACATGATAAGCTCAACAAGACAAACCCTCAAAGACCTAAACTGGTGGCCCATCACCCAAAACATAGTAACCTTACACACACACACCCTGTCAACCTTTAAACATGGTGACCAACCATATGGAGGGGATCCTTTTCCCACAACACATTCACATTCATTCTCTTTTTTTTTTCATAATTTTGTATTCTTACCCATTTTTTCTGTTTGTTTTCTATTTTCAAGGTACCAATGGCCAATACCTCTAGCCCTTTCGATCAAGATGTAATGAGCTCCTTTTTCACCAACCTTTCAAGAAACAAGAGGAGACTTTCCAAGCCACACTCACTAATACCCTTACGACCTAAGCCAAAACTTTCACCAATGCTCTCAACACCCAGTCTGCCACCTTTACCAATGCTTTAACTCCCAATGCTAGTTGATCATCAATGAGGTCAAGGACAATGACAAATGCCACTGTCACTCCCCCTCTTGCTCGTGTTGAGCTTGCATCTACCCAAGCTTAGACTAGCTATGCCCCTACTTTTACTTTTACCATTATTGATCTCATCGATAATGGGAAAGCACCTAAAACTCTAACCCCTCATATTGTGGACTTGAATGCAACAACTCCCTCTCCTACTGCTAATATTTTTTAAAGTAGAGTTTTCTCTAGCTTTCCCGAAGCTAAGAAATTGATGGAAAAAATTAAGGCCATGGAAAGAACAATCAAGAACATCAAAAAGGATGAGGACATGATAGATGGTAACTTTTTAGCTCTCTTTTCGAATGCACGAGTTCCTCCAAAATTTAAGATGCCGGTCATGGACAAGTTTAATGGCACCATATGCCTCAAAACTAACCTCAAGATATATGTGGGTGCCATGAGACCCTTTAGTATGGATGATGAGCTCCTTACTCAGTTATTCCAATAGTCCTTGACTAGAGCTGCTATTAAATGGTTGCTAGATCTGGTCCAAAATCATAACAAAACTTGGGATGATATATGCAATGCATTTGTCAAATAATACCACTATAATATTAAAGTGGATGTCACTCAAAGGGATCTAGAAATAACCAAGCAAGGTTAGAAAGAGTCCTTCACCGCATTCCTTACAAGGTGGAGACCAAAAGTAGCCTAAATGGTAAACCGTCCATCCGAAATAAAGCAAATTGACATCATTATCAAGAATCTCCTCCCCAATATCAGCCTCATCTACAAATGAAGTATCTCCTTAACATTAAAGCTCTCATTGCCACTGCCACCAAGATCAAGACTTTGATCCAATAAGGGCAAGTCATGGATCAGTCCTCTAGTTTGAGGTATCACAAGAGCACTAACTACACCACTAATAGCACTAATTCTACCACCTAAAGAGAGGGGGATGTAAATGTTGTCTCCTGTCACCAACCGATGAAGTTAGAAACAATGAGGACTTTCTCTAAGCTAAGCATGCCCCTTAGTGTCATTTATAAAAAGCCTCAGAGGCTAATCAGGTTAAGCCCTTAGAACCACAACCTCCTCCAAACCCTTTGCCAAAGGATACAATGCCAATGAGATCTGCAACTATCATCAAGGGCCAAGGCACAAAACTGATGCATACAAGACTATGAAGCATAACATTTAAGATCTTATTGATAGCAGAGACATCATTACTCCTAAACCCAAAGTCTAGCACCACCACCAATCCTTTTCTGGACCACCGAGCTCATCCGACCATCTTAAGTTTCACCTAATAATTGGCACTTTGAAAAGAATGCCAGCTTGTTATGCCTGAGTCCTCTGAGCCAGTGTCTAAGCCATCTACATCTGAGTCTGTCTAAGTCCTTTGAGTCTATTAAATTTTTCTTTGAGTTCAAGTCCGTTGAGTCTTGTCCTCCTGAGCCTGTATTTTGCCTTCTAGGCTTATCTTTTAATATAACCCATGATATTGGGATTTTGGTCAGTAATAAAAAATTTTTGAACTTTTTGCTTCCCTTTAATTTTTTTATTCATCTCTAAATGGGACATCTAAAAAAAAAATAAAAAATAAAAAAATATGAAAAAGGCAAAAGGATCAATTAATTATGACAAAAAAATCCAAAATCCCATATATTGCATTTGTATGGCAGTAGTGGAAAAACTCATGAGCTATTCTATATAAGACAAGGACATGATAGGGATGATCTAAACATCACAGTTCATGGGATTTCGACCTACATATATAAGAAACCTGTCAAGGAGAAGCTGCAGAGATTGAAGACAAAATAGATTAAAACGTATCATGACTAGCTGAATGTCAATGATGAAAAGAGAACCGATGCTCTATACAAAATTCATGATTATCAATGGAGACTAGTTAAGAACTTGAACTAGAAGGTGAGAGACAAGGGTTTGCAAGAAGGAAACCCAGTTCTGGGAGAAATCCAAGCCCTTATTCATGATCAAAAAGGAAGTTCAAACTAAACTGGGCTGGATAGTACATGCTCAAAAAGATCTTATCTGACAAGGGTGCCATCCTCATGAACGTGGACGAAAATGAATTTTCCCATCCTTGCAACTTAAATCAACCAAAGCGACACTTCATTCGAAGATGACATTTGCATTTCATTTCTATTTTCATGCATATATAATTAGAACTATGTGGACTTGATTCTTCCTAAAGAATGAAAAAAATTAATGAGAGGAAAATGATTATAAGGGATACATAGCCAGCCTGACTCAGGTGCGATCCAAACCATAATATAAAATATTTTATTTGCATCATATTCTCATTTTTTTCTACACCTAATACATCATTCACTTAATTCTTTTGCCCAAACACAAAAAAAAAAAAAAAAAAAAAAAAAGAAGAAGAAGAAGAAGAAGAAGAAAAAAAGAATGTTAAGCTGAAAAACTGAAAGGGCAGTTTAAGCAGAAATTAGAGCAAAAATAAAAGATATCTAATTTAATGGTGATCAAATCTTATAAAATACAAACCCATCATTATGACAAAATGGATAGCCCTTTCAATGTCCTGTATAGTTTTTCTTTTATTGTGTAGTGTCTAAATCATGGTCTAGCCAGTCCTCCTCCTAAGGTGCACATCTCTCGTGTCCTCACCAGAATCAAAGTCTGCCATAATCTCCTCAAATAGGCAGTCCCCTCCTCTAAATCTCTATAGCTCTCTCTGCCACAGTAGTAGAAGTACCAACATAATTAGAACTGCTCACCATAGAAGTATTGAAAACCCTTTCTTAGTACCAGTAGTACTAAAATTACTCCCAAAATCCTCCTTTGCAGTTCAAAAACTGCAGTACCCCTTTTTTGCCCTAACTATAGCAATCATTCTTTGAATAATCACTGTAATGTCACCCTATTTCCTTACCGCAGTCACAATCTCCTTTGTCACCACCATTGCAGTCTGAGTCACTACTACAACTCGTGGTGTTACATCTCTTATACATCCTCGAGTCTCCTTTAAAGATTGGATCACCCCTCTATCTATGTTGCAGTCCTCTCGACCATCCTTCCTCAACTGCATCACCCTCTATCACTATCAGCAGCTGCCTAGCACTTTTTTTCAACTGGCCAAATCACCTTTATCAACCACCTATCATACCTCTCTGTGGTCCCAAGTGAAATCCTAAAATAAACAGCATGATAACTCCTCAGCTAGCCACCCCCTGATAGCTCTAGTAATGGGAGTTATGATCTACACATACTTTAAGAAAGGAATGACTGGAGTCTGCCCCATCTATTTCAAAACCCTCATCCCCTAGCTGAAGGTCATTCAAATCAAATCCAATAAGCGAACCACTCGATAATCATGGCCTTTAGTCATGAAAGATCCAATCCCTTACTATTGGCAGTGCCAAAATATGTCCTTCTAGGTAAGCTACAAGCAACCATCCAATCTGATTTTTGACAAGTCTTGATAAGGCATATACGAATTGAAAAGCAAGGACCACCACATGAAATGATCCATCAGCCACACCTATAAAAACAACTGAAAACCTAAAATCAGACACCCATAAAGTACCCCTAATAGAAAGGGTAATAAGAATAACTAGCATGACAATCCATGTCTTTGCAATACCAATCCTTCCACTATGGCATCATCCCAATCAACGGGCCCGTGAAATAGGTATCTTACTCTCAAATAGAAAATCAAGGCCCTCATTTTGAGCCTTTGTCCCCTTATATCTCTCTAGTCATCAAGATCATGGAACTTCTCAATCACAGTAGTCAAATGTACTTGACCATCACTAAACACGATTTGGCTTATGATATCCTAAGGCAAGTCCAAAAACTATTCAAAAATGTAGAAAATGTTAAACTTTAAACTCTGGCACCACCAGAGTTACCTTTAAGTTATAGGAAGCCATAGCATTTAACTTCCTAAAGGTGGGACACAACTCCTCCTTAGTAGCACTAAAATGGAAACCACGTGCCACCAAATCCCAAAACCTAAATCAAGCCCTTAGAAAAATCTTAATCCACTCAAACTCCTTATAATGCCACCATGCCAACTATTCCATACCAACCTAAGTTGAGTTCGTTAACCTTATCAAGTTTTTCAGTCCATAAATGCATGTCTCTATGGACATAAAAGTCACATGAAAAAAAATTACATTCACAAAGCAAATGCGTGAATCTATCCTCTTGCATCTATGCAATCATCCATTACAAGCATCATCAAAAATCATCCATGGCATAGAAGTTAAAGTATGCATACGTGAACATGCATCATCTATACACAAACATACATTGCATATGCAACTTTCCACTGCTATGCTTAATCATGTATAAGATGAGCTAATAGCCATTTCTAATGTTGACTAGTACTTCCTCGAAGCTGACCGACACCTCCTAGAGCTGACCAATGCCTCTTTGGAGCTAAACGATGCCTTTCCATATATAATTTTAGCAAAGTTCCTTTAAGCCTTCCAAAAGGCTCAACCCCTCACATTTAGAAGCCCAAGTTTCCTTGACTCAACCAAAATCCTGTCTAAATCTCTTGAGCCTACTTGCCATAGGCTGAGGCTCTCCACTTATCAAAATCTTTTCAAAATCTCTGGAGCTAACTTGCTATAGGCTGAGGCTCTCTTCCAATCAAATTTTGAAAAGAATTTCTTGAGTCGACTCTTTATAGGCTAAGGCTCTCCCTTTACCAAAATCTTTTCAAAATATGTCGAGCTGACTCACCATAGCCCAAGGCTCTCCTCCTAACAAAATCTTTTCAGAATCTGTCGAGCCAACTTGCCATAAATCGAGACTCTTCCTTTACCAAAATCTCGTTAGAATCTCTCAAGCTGACTCACTATAGACCAAGGCTCTCCTATCAAAATCTTTTCAAAATCTCTTAAGCCGACTCATATAAGCCAAGGCTTTTCCTTTACCAAAATCTTGTCAAAATCTCTTGAGTTGACTCACCATAGTTGAGGCTTCCCTTTCACTAAATTATCTTGTCCAAAATCAACTCCACCCTTAAATGTCCATAAATGATCATCCAGACATCTATGTGGTTCCATTTTCTGTCTCTTTTACCCAAATCCATTAATTTCACCCATAAATGTCTACAAATGATCACCTAGACATCTATACCACTTTCCACATCTTTTACCCAAATCTATCAATTCACCCAAAAATATTTAGCCACTAGTCTAGATATCTCTTTGGACCACTTTCTCGCTTCCATTTATTAGCCACATATTCCATCCATAAATATTTAGGAACGATTACTTAAACATCCATAGGGTTTTTTTACCATTTTTCTTTTTTAACCATGTCTCTCGCCCAAATATGTCCAAGCAATGACCTAGACATCACTTTGGTTCCTTGTACCATCCCTTCTTTCAGGTTTACTATCATCAGAATTACCTTACATAAAAGATAATTCTGATAAGGGGGAAACTATGAACACTTAATTTTACACTCTTATCATTTGTTGGCTGCAGCTTAACATCAGCTTAACATCTGCTAAGATTAATGTGCTACACAAAACTAGTAAGGCAGTCCAGCTAGTTGGTTAGTGAACAGGGGGTCAAGAGGGCAGTGCCCTGGAGCAAAAAATGGGCTTTCAGTCATATTAGTATGAGCACACTTAATTTTTGGATACTACCACTTCTCTAACCTTGACCAAACTTTCTATATCAGACAAAAATTTTCCCAAAACTGACTGGATTTCCTCTTAGACTGACTGTTTGATTATTCTAAAATTAATTTCCAGCCCTACCCCTCATTGTCCATTTACTTTTTCAATTTTTAAACTACTCTCACCTACTTTTCCTATAAATAAACCCCTCCATTCTCCCATTTTCCTCTCCTCTTTGAGTTAGAGTTGAAAGCTATCCTCTAATTTTTCTCTTCTTCTCCCTCCAACCACTCTTTAATTAATTAATTAATCATCTCACCCTAACCAAGTTAATTAATCTTTTTAATTAACTAAAACTCTTTTTTTAATTTAAAAATAATCACTTAATCACTTAATTAATCTTTTTAATTAATTAATCAATCCCTTTTTTTCAAAATCTAATTAATTTTTTTTAATCCACCCTTCATACAAATTAATTAATTAATCATTTTTATTAATTAATCTATCCATCTATTTCATCATATTAATTAGTTAATTAATCATTTAATTAATTAATTAATCCCTCAATCAATCAAATCCCCTCGATCCTAATAAAACGGACTTCGGTTTGGTAAAACACTTCTCCTGCCAAAAGCAAAGGTATCAACCTTTTCCTCTCACCCATAAACTCAAATCAAATAAATCAATCAAATCAACCCCTAAACCCCTCCACTTAATCATGAAAAGAACTACATAGGTTTTGATCCCTATTCAATGGATTACTTAGACATGTTTGAAATCTAAATCCAAACCTTAAATCCAAATCTCAATCAATCCCCTTTCTCTTTTTATTTTCCAAATGTAATTAGTGTATTTAGTTTATTTAATTATTTTAGAATTAAAGAGCGATTATGTGGTTCTCCTAGAATTCATAACGGCTAGAGGGAATACTCTCCTTAATTTGAGGTTGTTTTACTTAATTGTTTTTTAATTTTCCTATGCATTCATATTAGACTTATGATTATCATTTAATACTTGTCATTTATGAAATTGATTTTCAAAGTCAAATTAAACTTAAGAGCCAAATTTAGATTATTTAACCAAAAACCTAGTCCCTGAGCTCAACATAGTTCAAAGACTAGTGATTTTTATCCTTGGGTAAATTAATTGCAAAAGTAATGAATTGGAGTCACAAACTGGGTTTTTCCTTAATTTTCTCATTTAAAATAAATTAGGGTGGTGACTCCTAAAATCATTTTTAAAATTAACCAATTCGAACCCGAGGGTTTTATTGTGAGTCTAAACCCGAATGAGCATCCTGATTCCCTTTAGCAGATCTAGTCGATGCTCGGGTGAGGCCTCACATATGTATCCAACCTACTGAGTCTAATTCACAAGGTGGCACCCTATTATGAGGCCTCATCGAAGCAACTGTCCAATATGCCAAAGAGAATCAAAATGCTCACAAGGGAAAGAACTCACGGGAAAGCTCTCAGGCTTATTTTTGATAGATTAAAAATTGTTTCTTAAAGTCCCCTCCTTTATTTTTATTTGGGAAAACATAAGCGAAAAACCCATATTGACTCTAATTATTACACAAAGGAAAAGATCATTAGTCTCAAAACCAAAGAGGATTCGGGGACTAGGTTTTCGATTTATTTTAACAAGATAAGTTTGGTCATTTAATATAAGAGTAACTAAAATATATTTCATGAATAATTTAATATGCATTAGTAGTTTGTAATATGTATAATCATTCAACTCATCCATTCAATAATAAAATAAATACATAATTAAGGTTTGAAATAAAAGAAAGTTAATATCACAATAAAATTTCAAACTTAGGGGATATCTCATCTAGCCCTTATGAGTTCTAGAAAAGTCACACATTCCCCAAACTAAGCCTAATAATAAAGTAAAAGAAAACAAAATAAAAGCAAGTGAAGAAGGTGATAGGCATCTCCCTTTGAATGGGAATTAGAACCCATACAACTCTCTATTCTTGTGAAGGGTTAGTTTAGCCTAGCTATTTTATCATATTTTGATTGATTTATTAAAAGAGTGTTGAGTTAATTGATTTAACCAATGGATTACCAAGTGGAGTTAATTAAGTCAAATTGTAATTAACTACCTTAGTGAATCAAGAATTAAGCGAGGAGCCTTAGAAAACAAATCCCAAGGAGAGAAACAATAAATAAAATAAAGAAAAGGGAAAGAAACTTACCTCGAATGGTAGGCGATGACTAGCCTAGGACGGTAGGCAACGACTAACCTTGGACGGAGCGACAACTTACTTAAGATGGTGAGTGTTCGGTTAGCCTTGGATGGCAGACATGAGCCTTGAAAATAGGGAAATTCGCAGGAGTTGCCGCACAGGGCTATGTGGCACCGCACAGCTCTCTATAGAATTGCAAAAGACTCTGTGGCAACCACAAAGCAATAGGCCTATTTTCACCTATTCTTGCTGATTTCTTATCCATTTTTTGTGATTCCAATTGTGATGTGCTCATTATTCAATCTTGGATAATTTGAGAGTGATTTGAAGGTCAAAGCAATAGTTTTCATTTTCAGGGGAACCATTTTCTAATTTTTCCATTTTAGTGGTTTTTGGTAATTTTAGCTTCCAGTGGTTTGTTAACTAAGCGTTGGTGCTTCTAAGATTCCAACACATACCAGAAGGTACAAAATTAAGGGTTCACAACTACCCCCTCATCAGAATTATCTTTGTCTGAAAGGCAATTCTGATGATAATGAACCTAGGATGAAGGGTGGAGAAAGGAACCAAATTGATGTCTAAGTCAAAGTTTGAACATGTTTGGGTGAAAGGTGTAGTTGAATTTTAAGGTGAAGGGTAAGTGAAAAAAGAAAGCAAAGGGATGGATAAAAAAGATGCCCCTGGTATATTTAGGAGATTTGGTGGCTGGTGGCAATTAGTAGTTATCCCATCTGGTAGGAGTTAAAAGTAATATTCCTGTCTAGTAGGAAAAAAGGAGACCCTGTCTAGTATAAATTAGCAAGGTAGTATCCTATCTAGTAAGAATGATGATCATGTTTGATAGGAAAGAAGATGACCCTGTATGGTAGGAATCAACAAAGTGGTGATGATAAACCTATTTGGTAGGAATCTACAAAGAGGTGATCTTTTCTAGTAGGAAAGAAGTGACCCTATTTGGTAGGAGTCGATAAAGTAGTAATCATATCTAGTAGGAATAATGATGATCCTATATGGTAGGAAAGAAGATGGCCCTATCTGGTAGGAATTAATGAAGTGCTAATCCTATCTGTTAGGAATGGTGATCCTATTTTGATTCATGCAAATGATTATGATCGTGCAATAATTGGATACTTTAAACCTGTGAAGGGTCATCTCGGTATAAAAGTGATGATTTTTTAGGAGAAATATGCCCCATTTCAGAAAGGGAATACTTGGAAGGGAAATGCCTCCACTTTAAACTGATAAAGAAAAGTGGTTTAGTCATTTGGATATACTAGCTTTGGAGTGGTAAGGTCATACTCGATTTAGACCAAGTATGAGGCTGGTTAAAAGGTCGGTTAATGGCTATTGGTTCAACCCTGAAGAGATCGAGCTATTCAACTTGAAAGGCTTAAGCAGATTTAGCCTTAGAGAATCTTTGAATTGGGATCAGATTTTGCTTTAAAAAAAATTATAAGTGGGGTCATCTTAAAAGGCTAAGTTGGGTTTGGCATTAGCTAAGGTCATTTTGGAAGGTTCTTTCTAGTTTGTCAGATTTGGAGGGCTCGGTCATCTTTAGCTACAAAGGAGGTTAAATTGGTTTGGCAAGTCTTGGCTTTTAAAGAGTTGATTTGAAAGTTTAGGTTTAAGGCTAGGTCAAATTTTGCCTTAAGAATTAGCTAGGATGTTAGACTTTATAGGAGGTCAAATTGAGAGGCTAAGTTTGGCTTAGAGGAATAGTCAGGCTAAGAAACTAGTTTGGGTAGGCTCAATCAGATTTTAGCCTTGGAGGATATCATCGGCTTCATGGTGAAGGTTTTTGGGAGTGGACTTTATGGCGAAGGCTTGAAGGTTTTTGGTTAAAAGGCTTTTGAACTTTAAGGATAACTTGTCAACTTAGGCTTTTCTATAAAGATGCTTTAGACCTTTTTGGAAGATGGTTGCTTTATCTCAGTTATGGTGCTATAGATTTTGATTATAAAGATTCTGCATACTTATAGATAGGGGCTTACCCTTTATCATGGTTGCATCAGATTTTCAATGCCCATCCGATGATTAGCTGGTCTTAACCCAATTGGACTTTATGAATGATGTAATTTGCTAATGAGGCTTTTTTTCAAAGATAATGAGATTCTGCCAAAGAGGTATGGGATGAGTTTTGACTTGTCTAAGCCCTCCTTAATCAACTTAAGGAAAAAAGGATGGTATAAGGCTTGAGCTTGAAAGGATGGTATGAGGCTTGAGCCTAAAAGGATGGTATGATTTTGCCAATAAGGCTTGGGATGGTATATTATGAAGCTTAGAAATGGTTCAAAGATGGCTTGGAAATTCTAAAAGGGATTAAAGAGATTGTATGATTTTTGCTATTTGTAGCATGATTTATGGAAAAGAACAAGCCAAGCTAATTTTTCTGTTTTGAGATTAAAGAGGCATTTAGGGTGACATTCTATTAGCTTAAATGTAGATGATGTATTAGTTAAAGGGAACTGCCTTAAGGAGTGGCTAAAGGACTAGTAAGAAAAGACAACTTAGGAATCATACTCCCAATGAAAGATAGGGACATGACAGACTAGCGATATGAGAGATTGTGCCTTAGCTCCTTGAACTAAGTGATGAGACGTATTGACAAAAGATGATGAAAACCTAGAAGGATATGCCTCCACCATGAGATAAGGGCATAGAAGACAATATAATTTTAGAATAAGCCTCTAATGAGGAAGGATGACTTTAGAATATATGAGATGAGATAGATTGATTAAAGATGATTTGACAACTTTGGACACAAAGGAAGATGACTAGGATGAGCTTTCTCTCTTTCTCTCTCTCTCTCTTCTCCTTTTTCTTAGCTTTAACTTCTGCCTAAGCTGCCTTTTGGAGTTTTTAACTTAACGAGCTTGAATTAATGAAATTTTAGAGAAAACATTCTACCATGATTTGCTGCTTTTCTTCACTTTGAGGGGCTTTAACCTTTGAATTTTGGATTTAACATATTTGTTACTCCTTATTGAGGTGTATCATTTGATTACCCAAAGTGCAATGGGTACTAACATTGAATTATTTTTTGTGCTTCAACTTTTTAATGAGAGGTCTATTTCTTAACCTTCTTTAGTTAGGAGCTGGCAAAGTGATCATTGATGGCATTTCATTTCTAGCATATGCTAGCTATAGTGGATTTAATTGACTATTCATTTCTCTTTTTGTCTTTCTCTTTTTTTTTTCTTTCTTTATTTTTCTCTTTTTTTCAAAGCTCATCCATGTTTAAAATAAGAAAAATAAGTGCACAAATAATTAAAAGAATATGGATGTTTTATTATAATAGAAAATTTTATTATAAGATAATAAAAAAGGACTGATATAATTGATGAAAAATACATGAAAAAGAAAATAAGATGACAGGCTCACGCTCGAATTTAGACTTAGACTTTGAGATTTGGACTTAGACTCAAACTCAAACTTAGAATTCAATCTTAAACAAATCAGATTAGTTATACTTGAACTCTTTCATGCCATGCCACTTGGGACTAAGGTAAGGTGGGGTTGAATTGGATTTGGATTCTTTATCACTATTCGAGGAGGTGGTGGGGAATTCAAGTTGAAACGATGCACTTTGGATGCAATCTTCAACCTTTGATATAGTTGCAACCAAAGCTTTGAAAGTGGGCAGGTATTAGGTTAATAAGTGGACTCGGTAGGCTGGAAGTTGATTCTTGACAAGAATGTCCATTTGTTCTTACTCTATTGGTCAGTTTACCATTTGAGCAGCTTTAACTCTCCACCTTGCAAGGAACGTGGAAAAGGATTTCTTTGGATGCTGTTTGGTATATTCTAAGTCATGCCTAGTGACATTCACTTCACTGTTATAATGATACTGTCTGATAAAAGCATGACAGATATCATCCTATATCCTTTTCTGGCTCTTATTTAATAAAAGGAACCATCTCATTGCAACACTAATTAGTGATTGTTGGAACAATTCAGTAATGAGCTCATTGCTAAGTCCTAAGGTTTCATTGCCCCCACATATATTTTCAGATGAGTCTTGGGGCATGTGGTTCCATAAAATCTTTCCAGTTTAGTCATTTTGAATTTAAGAGGAAGCTTGGCATAAGGGAATAAGGTTAAACTATCCACATCAATTAGATCACTGCTGTGCTTTAAGGATTTGATGGTTTTCTCCATAGTTTTAAGTTTCTCCATAAGCAATATAATGTCTGTATAAGAGAAAACTTCCCCACCCTGGTTTAGATATAGGTTAGTTTGGCTTGAATTTGGGCTAGGAGTAGTCTAGTTCAAGATAAGGTTTGAGTTAAGATGGTTAAAACTAGCCTAGTTAATCATGGTCTGAACTTCCTCAATGATGAATTGCCCTTATTCCTTAAGTTAGACTTGTTGAGCAGCTAGGACAGCTTGAAAATGCTCCTATTGCTTCTTAAGAAGTCTAGTCACAAGTGTGATGAAAGAAGCTATGTCAAGCAGTTTAGCCATTGGTACCTTCAAATTAAAGTAACAAGGCAAGTGATAGGTATGGAACTAAAAAGGGAATAAAGGTATAAGCATGTAGATCCTAAGGGAAAAGGCTTCAACCATTTTTTTAGGCTTAAGGTATGATGGGGCAAATGTTTTTGGCTTAGGATAGTGGACTGGACCAAAGGTATTGGGTTTAAGGTAGCATTTTAGGCCAAAGTTATTGGGCTTAAAAGTAACATGCTAGTTTTGAAGGTAATAGGCCACAGGTGTTAGGCTTAAAGATAGCGGGTTTGATTTTGAACAAGGGGTAAGATCAAGATAATGGTTTTGGTATGGAGAACCTAAGGTGTCTAGGATTTTTTTTTCCTTTTTGGATAAGGATTAAGGTTGTGGGTTAGGCTTATGGTCAGGTAGCATGGTTTTTATGGTTGGATATAGGTTTTAGGGTTGTGGGTTTATAGTTTAAGGTCTAAATGTTAAAGGTGGTTTAGGTTTACATTTGAGGTGTGAGGTTCAAGTATTTGGTGTTTAGGGTAAGATTAGGGCAAGGTGTTTTAGGGCAAGGTGTTTAAGGTATATGGTTAAGGTAATGGTGTTTAGGATAAAGACTAGGGTAAGGTGTTTAAGATTAAAGGTCAAGGTGATGGTTTAAGGTTTGTGGGGGCAAAAGTGATTGGCGTAGAAATGGGTGTGTTTACAGGTTAGAAGTGAAAATGTTTAAATGGAGGTAAGAGTGTCTAGGGTTTTAGGGGTGAAAGTGCTAGAGTAAAAGGATAATGGTGTTTAGGTTAAAGATTTAGGGTGATGGTTTAAAGGTTATTAGATAGGATGATGGGATATAAGTGAGAGTGTTTATGGGAAGATGTTTGAATGAAGGTAAGAATGTTTGACCCTTCTTTAATTCAAGGTTTGACCTAGACTTATGATAAATGCATGTTTTGTTATACAATATGGATGCATGATATGCATAGAGAAAACATTTCAAAGATATAAGGTTTTAATTATGGTACATACAACCTAAGGTTACGATCTAGGTTCACTACATAAAAGTAAGGGTGGCTCGATTTAGATACCCATCATACTAGAGCAATGATATACCTAACCATATGTGAGTCAAAGAGCCTTGTGTAGGTCTAATAGTATGTATATGTTCGTTACACTTTTGAAAGGATCAAAGGATTCGTTGCAGGGTGGATGATTTCATTATCGATGAATAGACCCAAAGAGGGTTCTCCACTCGATGCTATTCACTATCTATTGTTTTCCTAAAACTAGGTTAAACGAAAAAAAACCTATGCAAGTGATGCATGCAAAGTCACAATCATAGTAAGAGGCCAAACTCTTTTTAACCTAATTAGTAGTTTGCTTATTTCTTTTAAAAGAATTATCCCTAGTGGAGTTGCCAGCTGTGAGGCCTCCCACAAGCACCAGTCCGATCCGCTAAAGGAAATCAAAATGCTCATTTAGGAAAGAACTTACGAGGAAGCCCTAAGCTTATTTTTGATAGATTAAAAATTATTTCTTAGAGTCGCCACCATAATTTATTTTTGTTTGAAAAAATATAAGAAAAAAAAACCATATTGACTCCAATTATTACACAAAGGAAAAATCACTAGCCTCAAAACCAAAGAGGATTTGGGGACTAGGTTTTTTATTTATTTTAATAAGATAAGTTTGGCCATTTAATATAAGAGTAACTTAAAATATATTTCATGAACAATTTAAGATGCATGAGCAGTTTGTAATATGTATGATCATTGAACTTATCCATTCAATAATAAAATAAATAGACAATTAAGGTTCAAAATAAAAGAAATTTAATATTACAATAAATTCTCAAACTTAAGGGATACCTCCTCTAGCCTTTATAGGTTTTAGGGAAATCACATATTCATTAAACTAAGCTTAATAACAAAGTAAAAGAAAACAAAATAAAAGCAAGTGAATAAGATGATAGGGGGAGAGTTGATTAGTTTTAATTTGATTCAATTCTTGAATCAAGCATGCCTACGTATCCCTTTGAATGGGAATCAAAATCCACATAGTTCTCCCTTTTTACAAAGGGTTAGTTCAAGCTAGCCATTTTATCATGTTTCGATTGATTAATTAAAAGAGGGTTGAGTTAATTGATTTAAACAATTGATTACCAAATGGAGTTAATTAAGTTAGATTTAATTAACTACCTTAACGAATCAAGAATTAGGCAATGAGTCTTAGAACACAAATCTCAAGGTGGGAAACAATAAATAAAATAAAGAAAAGGGAAAGAAACTTACCTTATACGGCGGGCGACGACTAACATTAGATGGCATGATGGCTTGCCTAGAATGGCGAGCAGCGACTAGCAGACACGAGCCTTGGGCAATAGACTTGCCTAGAATAGGTGAGCAGAAAGCCTTTAACTTATCGAGTAGGAATCAAGGAGAAACCCTCTAACTCGCTTTGTGAGGCAAGGAGCAAATGCAAAGCAAAAGAAAAAGAAACGAAAAGCTTTAGAACTAGAGTGGTTTACTTGATGCAAAGGCTTTCAAGCCCCTAAAGTTGATGTCTTGGAGTGTAGAAAGGTCCTCTATATATAAGGGAAGATTAGAGGAGGAAAACATTGAAGTTTCGATGTGGGATCGCGCAAAACAAGGAAATTCGCAAGAGTTGCTGCATAGGGCTATGCCGCATCGCAAAAATGCAAGCAATTGCAGAGGCTCATTTTGCCCATTTTTGCTCATTTCTTATCCATTTTTTGTGATTCCAATTGTGTTATGTTCATTATTCAATCCTAGATAATTTAAAAGTGATTTGAAGGTCAAACCGATAGTTTTCATTTCCAGGGGCTCCATTTTTTTATTTTCTCATTTTACTAGTTTTTGCAATTTCAACTTTTGGAGGTTTGTTCACCGAGCTTAGGTGCTTCTAAGATTCCAACACATACTGGAGGGTACAAAATTAAGGATTCACACTTGTTTATCCTACCCATTTCACTAAACCTAAGCTGACAAAATGTCATCAATCTCAAAAGGCCCTAACTCCTTAGTTGAAACCCAATCAAATATGTTTCTCAGAGCCCATCATCTTAAGCTATTAGCAAAATTAATTCAAACTATTTAAGCCTAAGTCTCTTTGCAAATTGTACCATCCCTTCAAGCCTTCTTAGTAAGTCATAGCATCCTTTTAAGGACCAAGTCTCCTTGATAAAATCTCATCATCTTCTAAGGACCAAGTCTACAGGCAAAACCAAAAATCCCAAGTCTCTCAAGATTCATCATCCTTGAAGTTTTCTTTGCTAAACTAAAAGTCATGATTCCTTAAAGCTCAAGTTGATTAAGAAGGCTTAAACTAGTTAATGCCCATCCCATGCCTCTTTGCTAACATCTCATTATCCTTAAAAAGGCCATGCCTCATTAGCAAATCACACGATCCCTGATGTTGAAGTCCCTCAAGGGCTGCAAACAATTCTCAGCCTAATCATTTTAAACTAATGCATCTATGTCCAAAGGCAAACCCTTACCTTTGGGCCCATAAACTCCTTACCATACCTAAGCTAAAGCCAACCACACTTATAAAAGACTTCATTTAGAAGCCATACCCAAAAGCATTCATGATAAAAGCCCATACTAGGAAGACTTCATCTAAGAGGTCAATTCCAAGCTCTAAATTAGCATAGGCAAAACCTGACTGAAATTTTCAGCCTGACTCCTTTTAGGCCAAAGCTAACCAAACCTCCCAAATTTGACCTATCCCTCTACTTTACCAAGCCTTCTAAGCTTACCTTCTCTAGAGCTAAACTAGACTTAGCTTTCTAGCAAAATTTTCCCAAAGGCCTAGCCTTCTAAAATGACTTCCTTTAAGGTCGAATTAGTAAGCCTTTATCCTTGACCAAACCTTCAACCAACTTTATGCTTAACCCTAATCAAGTATGATCCCACTATCTCTAAACTAGCCAATCAAACCTAAGGCCTAATAATAAGAGCCATTTTTCTCATCTTTTGAAAATAAGGGCACCTTTCTCCCAAAAGATCATCACCCACTTACCAAATTGACCATTCACAAGTTTAAGGTATCCAAAGCATAAGAATATTTGCATAGTCAAATGCATTTTACACTAAATAGGTCATTGACTAGATTAACCGTAACAAGATGGATTAAGACCAGGGTTAATCATAATTCTCAAATTAAGTCAAGGGACATCAAACAAGTCACTCCTTAAAAATAATCAATCTCAGCCTTAAAATCATATTCATCCTAGGATAGCCTTAGGATCCATACCTAAAAAACTAAATTAGATTTCTCCTTCAGATTTAGACTCATCCTAGGATAGCCTCATGATCTATACCTTAAATCTAAATCAGGTTTTTTCCTTTAGAGTCATACCCATCCTAGGATAGCATTAGGATCCATATCTTAAATATGTTTTTTCCTTTAGAATTAGACCCATTCTAGGATAGCCTTTGGATCCACACAATAAATGTGAATTAGGTTTCTCCTTTAAAATCATATCATCCTAGGATAACCTTAGGATATTCCATCTATAAATGTCTCATAATGATCACCTAAGGATCCCTTTGGTTCCTATTTTCTGCCCCTATATCAATATCCTTTTGATATTCCACTTATAAACATCTAGTAATGATCACCTAGGTTTCCTTGTGTTCCTTTTCTACCTCCCCTTATTTTGAATCAATCATATCCTTCACCCAGATATTTCTCACTTACATGTTAACTTGGTTTCTTTCTCTACCATCATTTATCTTAAAGTCAACTGAATCCCTTACCCAGATATGTCTAATTTAAACATCCATCTAATTCCTTTCTCCTACTTTTTATACAAATCATGTCCATCAATTCACCCGTAAATATCTAGCCCCTAGTCTAGATATCCCTTTGGTTCACTTTTCTGCCTTTATTAATTAGTCCATTTTTCACCCATAAATATCTACCTCTTAGCTTAGATATCCCTTTGGTTCATTTTTCCACATCTATTAATCCATCAATTTTCAAATATCTAGACCCTAACCTAGATATCCCCATGGCTTCTTTCCTCACCTATCAGTCAATTTTCACCTATAAATGTTTAGAAATGATCACCTAAATTTCCCTATATTTCCTTTTACACTATCCTTCTTTAACTTTAAAATTCAACCATGCCTTTTACCTAAACATGTCCAAACCCTGACCTAGGCATCACTTTGGTTCCATATTTCATCCCCCTTCCCTAGGTTCACTATCATAAGAATTGCCTTTCAGTCAAGTATAATTCTAATAAGGGGACAGCTGTGAACTCTCAATTTTGCACCTTCTCGATAAGTCACAACTTGATACATATTAAGTTTTATACATTATATAGAGCCATTATGGTGGTCTCACTAACTAGTTGTAGGTGGGGGATGAAAAAAAAAAAAAAAAGCTTAGCCTAGCCCCACTGCTATCGCAGACCAACTTGTGAAACTGCAGGGGCCGCGTGTGGCAATAGTAGTAAGAATCTAACTTTTGAGTTTTCCTCCTTTCCCACATTGGAAGTGCATGAAACTTTCCCCTAGCCTTTCCCTTATATATAAGGGTCCTCCCATCTAGTTTTCTTCATCTTGGGATACTCAGACTTGCTTGATGAACCCTGATCTTAAAGTAAGTAATATTTTTAGCTTGTTCCAAATAGAATGAGCTCTCTAGTTTAAATTTTTTATTTTATTTTATTTTTTATTTTTCACTTTGCTTTTTCTCATTGCTCCACAAAGAGATAAGTTAAGGCTTTTCATCGCCGTTTGAGGTAGCTTTCTTCAATCACGATTGAGGCAAGTTCCCTACCATCCGAGGCAAGATGCCACCCGCCGACTAAGACAAGTTGTCCTCCTCCATCTCAAAGGAAGTCTCATTTCCCTTCTCTTTTCCTTTCCTTTATTTATTTTATTTATTGTTTTCCTCCTTAAGATTCTCTTCTCCCTCCAAGACTCCTTGCCTTTTCTTAGTTGATTCAATTGGGATAGTTATTTAAAATCTGAACTAATTAACTTAACTTAGTAATCAATTAAAATCAATCAATCAATCAAAACTAATTAACTTAACTTGGTTTGACTAAATAAACCCCTTCACGAGAAGAGAGAACTACATAATTTTTAATTTCCATTTAAAGGGATACACAAACATGATTAGGTCAAGTAGCAAATCTAAGTAAAACTTAACTTCCTCCACTATCACCTTCTTCACATAGTTAGGATCTTTTGTTATTTGTTTAATTATTTTAGATTTAGTTTAGGGAATGTGTGACTTGCATAGAATCCATAAGGGTTAGAAGTAGTATCCCCTAATTCAATTTTTTATTTTAATCTTAATTTTATTTTCATTTAAATTATTGTACCCTAACTTGGTTCACAACTTGGTCAGTCTCTATTTTGATCTTGTCAATTAAATTGAAACAAATTAATGGTTGCTATTAGTGTTTATCTTATAGGAAATACACTTGGAATATGTTAAATATTCAAGAAATCACAAATTCCCTAAGTGTAGAAAACTGACCCATAAATCACGCCCTTAATAGTCAAGTTGTGCCTGCCATCATTGTTTCGCGATCGTGATTAAATTAAGGCAAATGAAGGGTAAAGGATAGAAAGGTTCACGATTTTAGTCATGACTGCAATTCTAGATGTGAAATAGGAATCGCGATAGTAATCCTTATGCCATGACTGTAAAATGGCAATTTGACATGGATCTCTCTAACGGATAGTCAAGCAACTAATGATTAGATGCCATATGTCACTAGCCATTGGAGATATGAATATTGCTACCGTAATTGTTCTTCTGGCAGACAACTTTTTGCAAACTATTTTAGAATTGAGTTTTTGTCTTTTATACTTATTTGTAATGGCTCTTTAGAGGATGAGTTGTAAATACCTCCTCCAAAGGCCTTAGATAAGTGAGAATAGTTTAACAAGTGTCCAAACTCTTGTAATTTCATTTCTTAAAACTAAAACCTTTGTAATACACATTTTGTGTTAATTGGTTGAGTGTTAGCCATTGAAACACTTGTAAAGGTTAGGGAGTGAACCTTAGAAACTCTTGTTTAGGTTTGAGTGTAAGCTTTTGTAAAGCACTTGGTTAGGTTTTAGAGTTAGCCTTCTCAAAACTTTTATTTAGGTTTAAGAGTAAGCCTTAGGAAAACTCTTTTAAGGTTTGGTGTGAGCCTAAATACTAAGTTGGAAGCGAACTTGTTAAAACTCCATAGATAGTGGAAATACACAATTGTGGATTAGGGAGTGGATGTAGGATTGGTTATAATCCAAACCACTATAAATTGGTTGTGTGTATCTCTCTATCCTCATATCTTTTCATCTAAAATTTTAATTTCCCACTAATTCAACTCCCTTCTTCTTGGTGCATAAGGGCAAATAAGTGATATAAGAGCTTCAATCTCATTTTACAAGCTTAATTGTATAAGAAAAGATCAAATGACCAATGAAGGGATACATCACCTTAAGCCACACTTCCATGATACCGATTACAGATATTGGAAGTTTAGAATAGAGGTGTATCTTGATAACGATCTCATAGATTTATGGGATTACATAATTAAAGAATGTAAGCCTCCATCAAAAATGGTCGATGGTGTTAAAGAATTAATTCCTAAGGAGGAATGGGTTGATGCTAAAAAAAAAGCTAATGGGAAAAGTAAAAGAGCCATGGCAATTCTCTTTAGTTCTCTTTTAAGAAAAGAATGTGGTAAAGTTCAACATTGTTCAAGTACGTTTAGCATTTGGAAAGCTCTAGAGAACTACCACAAAGGAAGCAAGCAAATTAAATCCAAAAAGATTCAATTGCTCACAACCAAGCATAAGCCTTTCAAGATGAAGCCCAATGAAAGCATCGCAAACATGACAAATAGGCTCCTAGCCATTGTCATAACATGAAGAAATTGGGCAAAGAGTACAACTTGGTTAATGTTAATCACCAAATTGTTAAAGCACTTCCAAAGAAAGATTATAGAGCTAGATTGGCTAGCATTAAAGAAGCCAATGAGGATCTTGGGAAGGTTCCTGCCAATGTTCTAATTGGTAAACTTCTTATCAAAGCGATGTCCCTATAAACCCTTAATTTTGCTTAGGTATGCATGGGAATCTTAAAAGCACTTAGGCTCGGTCAAAAGACCTTCGAAAGCCAAAATTGCCAAAGAACCACTAAAATAGGAAAATCAAAAAATAGAGCCCTTGAAAATGAAAACTATCTCTTTGACCTTCAAATCACTCTCAAATTATCCAAGATAAAAAAAAAACACAACACAATTAGAATCATGAAAAACAAATGAGAAACAAGCAAGAAAAGAATAAAACAGGCTAAACGGTCAAAAATGGGCCCATTGCCATAGAGCCCTCTGTGATTCTACAGATAGCTATGCAGCACTGCTGCAGAGACCTCTACAGTGCGACAGAGCCTTGTGTGATAACTCCTGTGAATTTCACTATTTTGCACTATCCCACATCGAAACTTCAGTGTTTTCCTTCTCCAATCTTCTCCCTATATATAAAGAGGACCTCTTCACACTTCAAATCATCAACTTTGGGAGCTTGAAAGCCTTTGCATCAAGCAAACCACTTTAGTTTTAAAGCTTTTTCTTTTCTTTTTCTTTTGCTTTGCATTTGCTCCTTGCTTCACAAAGCAAGTTGGGGGATTTCACCTTGATTCCTACCTAACAAGTCAAAAGCTTTTCGCCTGCCTATTCGAGGAAAGTATATTGCCCAAGGCTGAGGCTTATGGTCTAAGGCTAGCCATCGCACTGTCCAAGGCTATTCATCGACCATCATCCGAGGTAAGTTTCTTTCTCTTTTCTTTATTTTACTTATTGTTTCCCTTCTTGGGATTTGTGTTCTAAGACTCTTTACCTAATTCTTGATTCACTAAAGGAGTTAATTAAAATCTATCTTAATTAACTTTACTTAGTAATCAATTGATTAAATCAATCAACTTAACCCTCTTTTAATTAATCAATCAAAACATGATAAAATGGCTAGACTAACTAACCCCTTCATAAGAAGAGAGAACTGCGTGGGTTCTGATTTCTATTCAAAGGAATATACAGGCATGCTTGGTTTAGGTATCGAATCCAATTAAAACTGACCAACTCTCTCCCCTATCACCTTCTTAACTTGTTTTTATTTTGTTTTCTTTTACTTTGTTATTAGGTTTAGTTTGGAGAATGTGTGACTTCTCTAGAAGCCATAAGGGCTAAAGGAGGTATCTACCAAGTTTGGGATTTTATTTTAATATCAACTATCTTTTATTTCGAATCTTAATTATGTATTTACTTTATTATTGAATGGATGAGGTGAATGATCATGCATATTAAATTTTTCATGAAATATATTTTAAGTTACTTTTATATTAAATGGCCAAACTTATTTTGTTAAAATAAACTGAAAATCTAGTTCTAAATCTTCTTTGGTTTCAAGGTTATTAATCTTTTCCTTTAGGTAATAATTGGAGTCATATGGGTTTTTTCCTTATATTTTCCTAAATAAAAATAAATTAAGATGGTGACTTTAAGAAATAATTTTCAAATATATCAAAAATAAGCCTGAGGGCTTCCCTATGAGTTCTTTCCCAAATGAGCATTTCGATTCCTTTAGCGGATCGGACCGATGCTCGAGCGAGGCCTCATAGCTGGTAACTCCACTAGGGACTATTCTTTTAAAAAGAAATAAATGGACTAATAATTGGTTTAAAAAGAGTTTCACCTTTTAATAAAATTATAACTTTGCATGCATCACTTGCATAGACTCTTTGTCGTTTAACCATGTTTCAGGAAAACAATGGATAGTAAGTAGCATCAAATGGGTAACCCTCCTTGGGTCTATTCACCGATAGTGAAATCATCCACCCTGCAACGAATCCTTTGATCCTTTTAAAGGCATAACAAGCATGCATATACCATTAGAGCCATGAGAGGCTCTTTGATTCACATGTGGTT
The DNA here is from genome assembly GCA_947687605.1 of Reutealis trisperma. Lineage (NCBI taxonomy): Eukaryota > Viridiplantae > Streptophyta > Magnoliopsida > Malpighiales > Euphorbiaceae > Reutealis > Reutealis trisperma. Next base: position 313,623 of record CANTUT010000094.1, read on the forward strand.
AGGTATATCGTTGCTCTAGTGTGATGGGTACCAAGCTAAGCCACCCTTGCCCTTTCATGTAATGAACATAGATCTTGACCTTAGGTTGTATGTACCATAACTAAAACCTTATATCTTTGCATTCTTGTGAAATATTTTCCCCATGCATATCATACATTCATATTATCTAACAAAACATGCATTCATCTCAAGTCTAAGTTGAACCTTGAATCAAAGAAGGGTCAAAACCATTCAAACACCTCCCCCATAAACACTCTCACCTATACCCCATCACCTTATCTAATAACCCTTACACCATCATCCTAAACTTTTGACCTACACACTATTATCCTTTCACTCTAGCACTTAACCCCAAATCTTAGACTCTCTCACCTCCATCGAAACACCTTCACTCCTAAACCTTAAATATGCTCATTTCTATCCCAATCTCCTTCAACCCCATAAACCTAAAACCATCACCCTGACCTTTAATCTTAAATACCTCACCTCAGCCTTTATTCTAAACACCATCACCTTAACCACAAACCTTAAACACTTTACCTTAGTCTTACCTTAAACATCAAACACTTGGAACCTCACACCTCAAATGTAAACCTAAACCACCTTCAATCTTTAGACCTTAAGCCATAAACCCGCAACCCTAAAAACCTGTACCTAACCATAAGCCTAACCTACAGCCCCTATCTTTATCCCAAAAAAAAAAAAAAAAAAAAAAACCTAGAACCTTGGGTTCTCTATACCAAAACCATTATCTTGATCCTACCCCTTGTTCAAAATCAATCCCACTAGCCTAACACTCTGTGGCCCATTACGTTCAAAACCATCATGTTACCCTTATGTCTAACAACTTTGTCCTAGCATGCTACCTTAAACCCAATATCTTTGGCCAATCTATTACCCTAAACCCAAAACATTTGCCCCATCTTACCTTAAGTATGGTTGGCCCATGACATAACAGGAAAGCCTTTTCCCTTAAGACTTGCATGCCTATACCTTCATCACTTTTTCTATTCTATACCCATCACTTAACTTATTGCTTTAATTTGAAGGTACCAATAGCCAACTCGCTTGATATGACTTCCCTAACTACACTTGTGGCCACACTCCTTAAGAAGCAAAAAAAGCATTTCCAAGCTATCCTAGCTGCTCAACAAGCCTAATAAAAGGAACAAAGTCAATTCATCATTGAAGAAGTTTGGGGCAGACAAACCTAAACCCAACCCTGAACCAAACTACCCCTAGCCCTAGTCTAAACCAAGTCAACTCATATCTAAAACAAGATGGGGAAGTTTTCTCTTATCCATACACTAGAATGCTCATAGAAAAACTTAAAGCTATGGAGAAAACAATCAAATCCCTAAAGCACAGTAATGACCTAATTGATGTGGATAGTTTGACCTTGTTCCCTGATGTCAAGCTTCAGCCTAAATTCAAAATGCCTGAACTAGACATATTGGATGGAACCGCTTACCCTAAGACCCATCTGAATACATATATGGGAGCAATGAAGCCTTTGGGACTTAGTAATGAGCTATTTGCTCAACTATTCTAATAATCACTAGCTGGTTCAGCCAGGAGATGGTTTCTTTCACTAGACAAGAGCCACAAAAGGACACAGGATGATATCTGTTGTGCCTTTTTCAAGTAGTATCATTACAATGGTGAAATGGATGTCACTAGGCATGACTTGGAAACTACCAAACAGCTTTCAGAGGAGTCCTTTTCCATAATCCTTATATGGTGGAGGGCTAAAGCTGCTCAAATGATAAACGGACTAATAGAGTAAGAACAAATGGACATCATTGTCAAAAAACCTACTTCCAACCTACTGAGTCTACTTGTTAACCCAATACATACCCACTTTTAAAGCTTTAGCTGTAACTGCATCAAAAGATGGAGATTGCATCCAAAGTGCATCATTTCAACTTGAATTCCCCATCACCAAGCCGAATAGTGATGAAGAATCTGAGCCCAATTTAACCCCACTTTACCTCAACCCCAAATGGCATGGCATGAAAGAGTTTAAGTTTAGCTGATCTGACTTGTCTAAGATTGAATTCCAAATCTAAGTTTAAGTCTGAGTCTAAATCTCAAGGTCTAAGTCTAAATTTGAGTCTGGGTCTATCATCTTATTTTCTTTTTCGTGTATTTTTCATTGATCATGTTAGTCCCTTTTTTGTTATCTTGTAAAATTTTCCATTGTAATAAAACATCCACATTTTTTTAATTATTTGAGCGCTTGTCTTTCTTGTTTTAAACATGATGAACTTTGAAAAAAAAATAGAGAAAAAAGAAAAATAAAAAGAGGAAAAAAATGAATAGAATTCAAAGCTCCCCCATTCTCAAAAATCAACAATTGCTCCATCGGCTCCTAAACCAATGAAGTCAAGAAATGGACCTCTCATCAAATAGTTAAAGCACAAAAAAAATTTCAATTATCCATTGCACTTTGGGTAATCAAATGATACACCTCAACAAGGGGCAACAAGTTTGTCAAATCCAAAATTCAAAGGTCAGAGCCCCTCGAAGTAAAACAGCAAATTATGGTAGAATATGTTCTCCTAAATTTCATTATTTCAAAGCTTACTAAGTTTAAAAAACCAAAAGCAAAACTTAAGTAGAAGTTAGAGCTAAGAGAGAGAAAGAGAGAGAGAAAGCTCATCCTAGTCATTTTTCTTTCTGTCTAAAGTTGTCAAATTATCTTCAACCAGTCAGTCTCTATCTAAAGTTGTCAAATTATCTTCAACCAATCAGTCTCATCTCATATATTCTAAAGTCATCCATTCTCATTAGAGGCTTATTCTTTAAAGTGATATTATATTTTATGCCCTTATCTTACAGTAGGGGCATAACTTTTTAAGTTGTCATCATCTCTTGTCAATCCATCTCATCGCTTAGTTCAAAGAGCTAATGCATAATCTCTCACATGTCTTGCCTATTTGTTGCATCCATATCTCTTATTAGGAACATGATTCCCAAGTTGTCTCTTCTCACCAGTCCTTTATCCACTCCTAATGGCAATTCCCTTTAGCCAGTATATCATCTACATTCAAGCTAATAGAGTGTTCTCCCAAGTGTCTCTTCAATCTCAAAACGTTAAGATTACTTGGCTTGTTCTTTTCCATTAATAATGCTATAAATAGCAAAGTCATACAACATTTCTTATCATTTTTAGAATTTCCAACCCACCTTCAAATCATTCCCAAACTTTATTATATACCATCTTAAGCCTTATTAGAAAAATCATGCCATCCTTTCAAGCTTAAACCTCATAACATCCTTTTATGCTCAAGCCTCATACCATCCTTTTAAGCTCAAGCCTTATACCATCCTTTTTTCCTTGACAAAGATCAAATTCAATCATCATCCTCAAGTTGATTAAGGAGGGCCTGAACTAATCAAAGCCTATCTTATGCCTCTTTGCAACATCCTATTATCCCTAAAATGATCAAGCCTCCTTGGTAAAACACATGACCCTTGAGATCAAAGCCTATTAAAGATCTACAAATCATTCTTCACTTAATCCTCTTAAATTGATGCATTTATATTGATAAGGCAAACCCTTATTTATGACCCAAATCATTTGACCGACAATACGTGCCCCACCAAAAGGAAGAGCACCTGCCGTCCAGTCAACCAGCAGAGCTCATTGCCAACCGCCTCGAGACGGAGATGCACATGTCATTTAAAGGATCTTCAGCAGAATCTTCTAGGCCAATTTTTGGCCGATTCCAATCTTTTTTTCTGGCGATATTGGTATGGTTGAACTCCTTGTGACTCTAGCTTTAATTTAGTATATGATTTGCTAATTTTAGATAACATTTAGTTTGACCAGAATTCGGTAATTTCCCTCGGTTGTCGCACCAGGTCTGACTATTTTCCAGTGAATTACAGAAAGTGAAGTATATATCCAAACTCCCTAAGTCATAAGCTAACTGTTGGTACCATTGGATCGCAATTTGGTCGTCATTGGAATTTTTCGGTGACCGGATTCCAACGACCCCAAAATCGACAATTGCAGACAGTAACTCCAGCTCATTAAACCAAGCCATATGGTATAAATCTCGACTCCTAATTATATATAGATAGTAAGTTATGAATTTATTTGTGAGAAATTAATTAGATAGTTTATTGGAATTAATTGGTTAAATTGGACAATTGGATTGAGATAATTATGTTTCGTATGATTATTGAATATTATTGATGATTAGTTGGAAGATTGAAGTGATATGTTAAGATTAGAATTGATTTAATTGAATTGAATTGGTTGAATGTTAGTTGATAATGAAGAATGGAATTGGCGGATGGGATTAGTGAATTGAAGGTTCGGGTTGGACCATTTGATTGTGATATTATGATTCCTGTGGATAAATTGAATTTATGGTAACAAAGAGTTAATCTTAGATTAAAGGAGATGCTGCCGAATTTTTGATAGATAATGTAAAGTTTAAAGATACATAATAAAGAAATGATATAATAGTATTTAATCAATGATATTGTATTCTTAAGAGAATTTCAAAGGGGAATTCGAAGGATAACATTGAGAAGTGGAGGTTTAGCTAAATAGTAATCTACAGTCCAGGTGAGTAAAGAATACATAATGTTAAGTTTAAATTCAAAATATTCAAAGTTAATGAAATACTGTTATTATGAAATTAAAAGGCATGATTATAGTCATATTAAATTCTATTGTTTATTGATAAATAATATATAGTTAAATGTTAACATATATTATAAGTGATAATTATTGATTTCCAAAAGTTATAAGTTTAATTGATGTTCCAGTAATATGACATCCAAAGTACCGTCATAAAATGTTAAGAAAATATATATATTCCTAAAATATTAATTAAGGAAAATTCCAAAATGCTTTATAAGAATAATTGGAAAAGCTACCAAAAGTGATTAATGTTATATATATATAAGCATCATGCTTATGTTTATGTATTATATCTAAATTGTAACTATTTAAAAATCCTTATAGGTAAATGAGTGGGTTTAAAATATGGGAAATCGTATATAAAGTTAAATTAATAGTTAATATCCTCTTCCTAAAGGGGAATTACTTGCATAACTATTAATAATACTGTTATTGTTAAACTATTAAACCTTAAATACTAAAAGGGGGCTTACATATGTTTTAAGTGTTACCTAGAGTAACTCTTTCCTTTCAGTATCTGAAAAATATTTCAGAAAGTACATACGAACTCTAAACTCAAAAGTGAACCATTTGAACCTTGGAAAATCATTGAAATTCCAATTTCCGTTTTATCAAGGATTAACCTTAACACAAAGATCCCCGTCTGATGTGGGTAAAACATCATACTATGTGCACACAGGAATCATATTGTATACAAGTGATATGGGGGTATGTTCTATAAAGAACCTCTGCCTCAGGTATGCCAAAGCACCTTTACCCCAAATTTAAGGGAGCTTTATGCTTCGGGTATGGTATAAATAGCCTCTACTCCAACTATATGGGAGCATGCTCATATTAAGAGCCTCTGCTTCGGGTATGCTCAAAAGAGCCGCTACCCCAATTAAAGGAATGATCTCTGTTAGCCTCAATGTTATTGTATCCTAAACATATCGAAATTCTTATTCCTTGATACCTAACCAAATTGATTATAAGATCCAAGAATGTTATCACCCTATTTGCCAAATGTGATCTAAAAGTGAAATGAATAATTAACACTACAACCATAGAAGATCTATCCCAATGGAAATAATTATAAGTTTGAATATTATCTTCCTTGAAATTAAAAAGTATACGTATATGTATAAATGTTTCCCTTAAACTTGTTAATATCACTAAAGATATATATTGCATTAAATGTATATATACAATTTATTTAAATAACATGTTTATTCGATAAAAATGTTTAGATTATGTATATATATGATTTCCAAAAAATTAATATAAGTTTCTTATACGAATATCAATAGTAATTTTATGTAATGTTATTTTTAATACTAAGTGATATATATCATTATATAATAAAAAGTATTTGGTTATAGTCCATCATTTGATGTGTAAACTATTGATATTAAAGTTAATTCTAGAAATTTCTTTTACATGCACGTGTATGAATTTTACTTGAATAGTTGAAAATCATATAGTTATATAGTTTTTATAAAATTGGATTTTAAATATTGCAAGAACTACAAGATTTAAATATAATTACATTTATATTTTCCCTTTAGATGTTAGAAATATTAGAAAGGTTATATTATTGATTTCATAACTTGTTAGATATAAAATGTTTTTCAAAAGATATATACATTGATACGATGAGACAATTGTTTATATATATCCATTTGTCCAAAAGAATTTAATACTCTTATCATATATGAATTTAGCATTTTGAATATTTATACACTGAATTATTATTTTAAATCTCTTATAATGAATTATGAAATTTTTAAAGAATTATACATATGTAATAAATAGTTTTCAACTGTCTGCATTTATATGTTTAAACCAAAAATATGATGTATAAAATTGCTTAACTTCTAAGGATATGAGGTTCCAAAATATATGTATTAAAATGATAAGTTGAGGTTTTCTAAAACCTTAAAGTTCTAAATGCTCATTTGTATATCCTTTGTGCGGATAATAATTATATCGTTCAAATCCTAAGGTTGAGATAATTTAATAAAGACAGAATCATATGCCACAAGTGTTAAGCAAATGGGAATTTAATAGCGAAGACTCCAACATATATGTGTTTACAAAGACATTAAGTCTATATTGCATGAGTTTATCTAACTTCCAAAGAGTATGAAATTTCAAAAAGTAAACACATATGATAAAGATTGAAATCTCTAGAACCTTATGAACTTAAAAACATATTTATATATCGGTAGTATTGAAAACTACTTAAGCATGTCCTTCCTTTACCAAAGATTGTTACCCTTTTAATGAAGAAAAGGATTATGGGCTACTGATTGTATTCAAATGTGAACTTTATATACTATAATCTATTTACTGCCAAAAGTATTAATGCCTCTCTTGCCGGTGATTACAAGTCTCAATTTGTATTCTGTCATGTCAGAATCTAAATATTGTACATGCCTCAAAAATCCTCAAAGTCTAATAAAGTAAAAGACCTCTGAATATTCCAAAATATATTTTATATGATCTATTAAAATAACTAAAGTGTTATAATTCAAAAGATTTCATACATGTACAGTTAGTTAGAAATGGATATTTATTTGTAAAATTTCCTCAAATATCGAAAATAGCATCAAGTCAATAAGTTAATATAAAGATTTAGATTTCATGAATTGTAAGTATATGATCAATAAAGTATAATTTAAATTTTCCAAAGATTGATTGTATTCTTGCTCACTGAGCTTTCCCCAAGCTCACCTCCTCCAATCACCAGTTCTTACAAGTGAAGATAGAATGTTTTCAAGAGTATAATGGACAATGGCTAGCTGATTCCTCAAGCAATCATTCCTTCCTGAGGATTACTAAGTTATAAGTAATAGTTGGATGTTTGATAATTATTGTATTCGAATAAATGTTTAAAGTTCTTAGATGCTCCATGTGTGTAAAATAGTATTATTGTATTTGGTGTGATCAAAAGTGTTAGATAAGTATTATGTTAATGTGTAATTGAATGATAAATTGAAATTGACCGTGAATATGAGAATAGTATATGGAAAATATGATTGGTATGCAAGTTGTGATCTTAGGCAATATAATGGTTACTGATATTATGTAGAATTGTGTCATATATGTATAGATTCTACAGGTTATTGGTGCCTTTATGGCTACGCATGCCCTAGGACGTCACATCATGAAAGTGGGATGTGACAGACCTGACTAAGCCTTCTATATGAACTTATCTGAGGACAAGCCTGACAAACTGACTTTCCTTAGACCTTCAAACCTAATCATTTCCAAAGATCTAACCCTTCTGATCAAGCTCTCCAATCCAGCCTCAAACCAAATCTTCTCTAAAGTTAAACCTATCTAAGTCTTTCAAATTGACTAGCCCTATCTGTTTTGAAGCCATACCTTGCTTAACCTCCCAAACATACTCCTTTCTAGGTTGAACTAATAGCCATTGACTAACTAACCTCATACCTAATATGCCCTTTTCACCTATAAGCTAACAATCAACCAAATGACCAAACTACTTTCCCTTATCATTCTAAAGTGGGGGCATTTCCCTTCCAAATATTCACTTTTCTAAAATGGAGGCATCTTTCTCTCAAAGATCTACACTTTTATATCAAACTAACATTTCATAAGTTCAAAGTATCTAATCATTACATAATCAAATGCATTTCATAGTAGAATAGGTTGTAAGTCAAACTTCTAAATTAAAACGTATCACTTTTCATTCCTAACAGAAATGACTACTACTTGTACTGGTCTTACTAGACAAGAAGTTATATTTACCATTCCTATCAAATAGAATGGTCATCTTTTTTTATCCTACTAGACAGGATCATCACTTTTCATTCCTACTGAAAAAGGCCACTACATTTACTGTTCCTACCAGACAGGAAGTTATATTTACCATTCCTATCAGACAGGGTAGTGATCTTTTTTTATCCTACCATATAGGATCATCACTTTTCATTCTTACTAAAAAGGACCACTATTTTTACTATTTCTACCAAACAGGATAGTTATATTTACTATTTCTACTAGAAAGAATGGTCATCTTTTTTTATCCTACCATACAGTTTCATCACTTTTCATTCCTATCAGAAAAAAACCACTACTTTTACTATTCTTGTCAGACAGGACAATTATCTTTATCATTCCTATCAGACAGGATGGTCATCTTTTTTATCCTACCAACAGGATCATCACTTTTCATTCCTACCATAAAGGACTACTACTTTTACTACTCCTACTAGGCAGGATAGTTATTTTTACCATTCCTACCAGACATGATGGTCATATTTTTTATCCTAGCATAAAGGATCACTACTTTGATGATTCCTATTAGACAAGGTTGCCTTCTTTCTTACTAGACAAGATCATCATTTCTACAAGATAAGATCACCATTTTATTGAATCCTACCATACCTATTCCTACTAGACAGGATCACCTCTTTGTCGATTCCTACCAAACAAGGTCATCATCATTCCTACTAGACAAGATCACCTCCCAAGGCCATCATCATTCCTACTAGACAGGATCACCACTTTATTAATTCCTACCAGACAGGGTCGCTTTCTTTCCTACCAAATAGGATCATCATTCTTACCAAACAGGAACATTGCTTTCAGCCTCTATCAGAAAGGACAACTACCAAATGCTACCAACTACCAGATCTCCCAAATATACTAGGGGCATCTTTCTTATCCATCCATATGGTTCCTTAAAATTCAACCATAACTTTCACCCAAATATATCCAAACTTAGACTTAGACATCAATTTAGTTCCTTTCACCATCCCTCATCCCTAGGTTCATTTGTCATTAAAATCACCTTTCAAATAAAGACAATTATGATGATGAGGTAGCTTTCAACCCTTAATTTTACACCCTCGGGTATGCATTGAAATCTTAAAAGTACCTAGGCTTGATGAATAGATCTTCGAAAGCCAAAATTGCCAAAAAACCACTAAAATGTGAAAATTGGAAAATAAAGCCCTTAAAAATGAAAACTATCCCTATGACCTTCAAATCACTCTCAAATTATCCAAGATTGAATAACAAACACAATGCAATTAGAATCATGAAAAACAGACGAGAAACAAGCAAGAACGAGCGAAACAGGCGAAAATGGGCCCGTCGCCACATAGCCCTATGTGGTTCCGTATATAGTTGTATGGCACTACTATAGAGACCTCTGCAATGTCGCAAAGCCCTATGCAGCAACTCCTATAAATTTCATTATTTTCCATGATCCCATATTGAAACTTCAGCGTTTTCCTCCTCCAATCTTCTCCTTATATATAAAGAGGACCTCTCCACACTTCAAATCATCAACTTTAGGAGCTTGAAAGCCTTTGCATAAGCAAACCACTCAAGTTCTAAAGCTTTTTCTTTTCTTTTTATTTCATTTTGCATTTGCTCCTTGCTTCACAAAGTGAGTTAGGGCATTTCTCCTTTATTCCTACCCAATAAGTCAAAGGCTTTCCCCTTTCCTATTCGTGGCAAGTCTATTGCCCAAGGCTCGTGTCTATCATCTAAGGCTAGCCGCTGCTCTCTATTCGAGGCAAGTAGCTTGCTATCTAAGGTAAGCCGTTGCACTATCTGAGACTAGTCGTCGCTTGCGTCTAAGGTTATTCATCGCTCATCATCCAAGGTAAGTTTCTTTCCCTTTTCTTTATTTTACTTATTATTTCCCTTCTTGGAATTTATGTTCTAAGGCTTCTTGCCTAATTCTTGATTCACTAAGATAGTTATTAGAATCTAACTTAATTAACTCCACTTGGTAATCCATTGATTAAATTAATCAACTCAACCTCTTTTTAATCAATCAATCAAAACATGATAAAATAGCTAGGCTAAATTAACCGAGAACTATGTGGATTCTGATTTCCATTTAAAGGGATACGCAAGCATGCTTGATTCAAACATCGAATCTAATTAAAAATAACCAACTCTCTCCCCTATCACCTTCTTCATTTGTTTTTATTTTATTTTCTTTTACTTAGTTATTAGGCTTAGTTTAGGGAATGTGTGACTTCTCTAGAATCCATAAGGGCTAGAGGAGGTATCCTATAAGTTTGGGATTTTATTGTAATATCAACTTTCTTTTATTTTGAACCTTAATTGTGCATTTACTTTATTATTGAATGGATGAGTTGAATGATCATACATATTAAATTGTTCCTGAAATATATTTTAAGTTACTCTTATATTAAATGACCAAACTTATTTTGTTAAAATAAACTGAAAACCTAGTCCTCGAATCCTCTTTCGTTTCAAGGCTAGTAATCTTTTCCTTTAGGTAATAATTGGAGTCATATGGGTTTTTTCCTTATATTTTCCCAAATAAAAATAAATTAAGGTGGTGACTCTAAGAAATAATTTTCAAATCTATCAAAGATTAGCCTGAGGGCTTCCCCATGAGTTTTTTCCTAAATGAGCATTTTGATTCCTTTAACGGATCAGACTTATGCTTGGGTGAGGCCTCACAATATCTAATCATAAAGAAAGAAGAACATCAAAAAAAGGAGAAAAAGAAGTCACAAGCTCTCAAGTCCTCAAAAGATCAAATTGATAATAAGAGCAATTCAAGTGACTCTTGAAATGATGATAAAGATGAGGAGCTAACAAGGATCACTAGAAGAATGAAAGAGATCATAAAATGCAAAAAGAAAAAGAAAAAGAAAGTAACTTGCTTTGGATGTGGGAAGCAAGGCCATTTAAAGCCCAATTGTCCCAAGAACAAGAAGAAGAAGAAAAGATTCAAGGCTACTTGGGATGATAGCTTTTTAAGTGAAAAGGAGAATGAGGATGTAGCCAACCTTAGCTTCATGGCTTTAGAGGAACCTACAAAAGAGGTATGTTCCACTTCTCATTTTAATGATGGTGATATTGTTTGCTCCACATCTCACTCTTGTGATGATGATTGTGATAATTTGTATGATATGGATGATGAGGATGAACTCATGAAAGCTATGGCCTTAAAATGCCAAAAATATCTTTCTAAAATGAAATTTTATAAAGAAAAATATTCACTACTTAAAAGGAATTTCAAAGAATTGGAAAAACTTATTTTAAGTTTAGAAACATCCAATGTAAGTCTTAAAGATTCATCAAAAGAAATTTCCACAAAACCCTCCTCAATTGAAGCTTTAAATAAAGAAAATAATTCTTTAAAATTAGAGATTGAAGAATTAAGATCCTCAATTTCTAAATTTCACAAAGGAAAGGAAACTTTGGATATGTTAATTATTTCTCAAAGGCCACCCTTAGTGAGGCATGGTCTTGGCTTTGATGGTTCATTAAATTCTATCTCCTCTCCTCCATCATTTGTCAAAGCTTCTACTTGTCAAACATCTAGTATTGAGGTAATCCTCAAGGAGGCTAGAGCACACACTAAACCTTCTAATGCTAAAAGGATTAAAAAAGGTGCAAAAGACTCAAGGGCTAAGCCTCAAAGAGTTAACCATGCATTCATGTATAAAAAGAGGCATGCTCAAAGGTACCCATAATCACAACATAATACTTGCTCTTGTATGCATTCTTGTAATAATGTTGTGAAGAGACCAAAATTTCATAACAAAATGGTTAAGTATAAGAAGACTTTCAAGTCAATGCTTAAGTGCCATTATTGTATGAAAAATGGTCATATTAATGTATTTTGTTATATGAGGAAGGCTCAATTAAAGCTTAAGGATCCTTCCATTGCTAACCCCTAAGGACCCAAATATGCTTGGGTACCACAACAAAGATGAATTGCTTTTCTTGTACGTGTGTCAAATCCACTAAGAATGAAGAGTCAATGATATGAAGATAATGGATGCTCAAGACACATAATTGGGAATGAAAGTCTAAGGAAAAGCTTTGATAGGGTACCATACTTACAGGCAATGCCAAGAGTAAGGCAATTAGCATTAGCAATGTTGGTAAGAATATTTAATCCCCAATCGAAAACGTTGCTTTGATTAAATGCCAATATGATTAAGACCATTGATGAATTGACTTGATGATATTTGGTTGCATTTTGGTATCTATGGTATGATTTCTCAAATTTTATGATTGGATGATGTTTTAGTGCTTAATATACATAATTACATCTATTTTGATCTAGTAAGTAAATGCCATTTGCATTGCATAAGAGTTTTCAATGTTTCCTCTTAAAATTTTGAAAATCCTTTATATCGCAGTCACTATTTCTATATAGCGAGCACGAATTTTAAATTTTTTAAACTATTGTTAAAAATATGTAAATAACGATCGCAAAATTTGAAAATTTCAAATATCACAGTCATTATTTATAACACTGATAGAAAAAAATTAGCCATTAGAAAACAGTGAGATTTTGAATTTAATGCAAGTATAGTCATTTTCTGCTTGTTTTATGTGCATTTTATGGCTATATATACCCCTTTTATCTCCTAAAACATATTTTACATTGATCTAAAATCTCCTAAAGTTTTTAACACTCATATTTGCTCAAATTATTTCAAGTTTTCATTTATTCACTCTCATTTTCTTCATATCTTCCATCTTTCGAGTATTTTTCATCAAAAAATGGTTCTTAAAACTAGAACCCAATACCTTCAAAGGGAAAGGAATCGATGGTGTCCTAAGTTTCTCATCCCTCAACTCTTGATCTTATGAAAGGTATAAGTGATAATGAGAAGGCAAATTGGTTAAAATTGAAGGATAAGATGATTCAACCAAACAAGGTGCCTAACTTATTTGCCTTGAGAAAGTTAGGAATTGAAAAAGTTATCTTAACCTTTCTTAACAATCTTCAATGGAGAAATTTTATTTTTCGTGCAAGAAGGTCATGAAGAACTAACCAAGGAGTTTTTAGCAACTTCAGTTCTTCACAAGAAACTCTCTTCTCCTCTTGGACACTATGGAATTAATTTTAGATTTTTTTAGAAGGAATATGGGCTAAGATTAGGTGAAGTGACTAACATTTTTGGCCTTCAAAAGGATGGCACCTTCATCTTGACCGATTTAGACATGAGCTACAACTCCTTCTGGCAAAAGATCTCTATTGAAAGTAAGTATGATGTTAAGAAATCTCTTGCCAAACATTACAAAACCCTCACATTTTGGGTTCTCCATCGCATTGTCACCCTCTCAATCAAAGCAAGAGGGGATGGCAATGAGAAGATGATTCAAAAAAAACCTTTACTTTCTTTTTGGTCTAATAAAAAATCATAAAATTCAAAGTGCTAAGTTCCTCATAGATCAATTTATCCACTTGGTAAAGACCTGTAAAGGAACCATTCCACTCTCCTCCCATATTTCTCTCATAACCAAGCATGTGAGAGCTCTGGCCCTCCAAACCAAATCCATCCTTAAGACTTCCTTTAAACCTTCCATGCTAAACTTGGAGTACATACATCATTCCAAGTGTTTGAGGGAGAAAAATAATGAATATTAGTATATTTCTGGTGAATTTGGTGTTCAAAAGTCTTCAAGAAAGAGGATAAGGGTATGTGTCTAAGGAGAAACAAGCCAACCAATAAAAGAAGAGCCTTTTAGAGGACCAATCATCTAACAACCTTCTCAACCTCAAACTCAAAATGTGACCAATATACTTCTTCACAAAGTTTTGAGGAGATTCAATCTCTTAGATCACCTTTACCATGACAATTATGACATTCAAGGTCATATAGGTCTCCTCAATGCAATTTACAAGATTAGAAGTTTAGTGAAGATAAGGAAGAGCAACAAGAGGAACATGATCATGGAGATGGAGTTGGAAATGAATCTTAACCTTTGAGAGCTTTAGGAAATCTTTTTTATTTCTATTTTATTTTTCTTTATTTTTTTAATTTGCGTTCTCATTTTGGCACTTCACTTGCAAAATCAAATATCCTTTGTAATTTGAAATAAATACAATTTTATTATTTTAATTGAATTCTAACTTCTTGATTGTGTTAATTAAATTTTATTTAAACTTCTTTGTTCATTATATGTTTAACTTCCCTTTGCTTTATTCTCATCCTTTTTTTAATATTGACAAAGGGGAAGAAGGAATTTGAGATTACTTATTTAAAGCAGAAATTCACAACTTGAGTAATTTGGCATGAATTGATTATTTAAGGAGGAGTAACTTTTGCATGAACTAATGGGGAGCATTGTAATCTTTGCTATCTGTGCAACTTTGAAAATTGAAATTTTTACCTTGTGAATTATTGCAAACTTGTAAATTTTACTTAATTATTTCTCAAATTCAATTTAATTATCAAAATCAAAAGGGGGAGATTATTGCCCTAATTTGGTTCACAACTTAGACAATCTCTATTTTGATCTTGTCAATTAAATTGAAATAATCTAATATTTGTAATTAGTGTCTATCTTACAGGAAATACACTTGGAATAAGTTAAATATTTAAGAAATCACAAATTCCTAAGTGTAGAAAACTGACCAGTAAATCACACCCGCAACAGTCAAGTCATGCCTGCCATCATTGTTTTGTGGCCACGATCCATCATTTTTTTGCTATCATGACCACAATTAAATTAAGATAAATGAAGGGCAAAGGATAAAAAGGTTAGCTACCTCAATCACGATCGCAATTCTAGACTCGAAATAGGAATTGCGACCGGGATCCTTATATCACGACTACTAAATGGCAATCTGACATAGATCTCTCCAATGGATAGCCAAGCAACCAATGATCACACACCATGTGTCACTAGCCGTTTAGGTTTCACGACTGCGATTCTGCTTCTAGCAGACAACCTTTTGCAAGTTGTTTTGAAATTGAGTTTTTGTCTTTTATACTTATTTGTAACAGCTCTTTGGAGGATGTAAGCTATAAATACCCCCCTCCAAAAGCTTTAGACAAATGAGAATAGTTTAACAAGTGTCCAAACTCTTGCAATTTCATTTCTCAAAACTAAAACCTTTGTAATACACATTTTGTGTTGATTGCTTGAGTGTTAGCCATTGAAATACTTGTATAGGTTAGGAAGTAAGCCTTAGAAACTCTTATTGAGGTTTCAGTGTAAGCTTTTGTAAAGCACTTGGTTAGGTTTTAAAGTTAGCATTCTCAAAACTCTTGTTCAAGTTTAAGAGTGAGCCTTAGGAAAACTCTTGTAAGGTTTGGTATGAGCTTAAATACTAAATTGGGAGTGAACTTATTAAAACTCCATAGATAGTGGAAATACCCAATTGTGGACTAGGGAGTGGATATAGAATTGATTATAATCCAAACCACTATAAATTGCTTATGTCTATCTTTCTATCCTTATCTCTTTTCATCTAAAATTTTAATTTCCCACCAATTCAACACCCCTTCTTGGTACATAAGGGTAAACAATTATATTTATTTATCTTATGAACAAATAGTCATTCATCATAATAAATTATGCATGCATAATTTATAAAATTATTTTAAGTCATAATTTTGTTAAATGCCAAACTATTTTAAAATGAACTGAAAATCTAGTCCTCGAATCATCTTTGGTTTTAAGGTTAATAATCTTTTTCTTTAGGATGAAATTGGAGTCAAATTTGGTTTTTTTTTAATATTTTTTCGCATTAAAATAAAATTAAGGTGGTAAATCTAATACACTTTTTCAAAATCAACCTATCTGAGCCCGAGGGCTCCAACGTGAGTTCGAACCTAAATGAGTGATTCTCCTTTAGTGGATTAGACTGGTACTCGAATGTGACCTCACAAAAGTAAGATACTATATTTAAACACTCTCAAAACTAGTGAGAACATAAAAATAAATGCTTGCTTTCTTATACGTACT
>CANTUT010000094.1:340000-343009 GCA_947687605.1 Reutealis trisperma
TAATTATCCAAATTTGTTGATCTATTGAGCCCAAATGACCTATTGTGATGATGCTGAATGGTTGAAGTTATGTATGTATAAAAGCCCAGTGTTAGGAATATAAAATTGGTGTGTAATCCATCTAGTTCATTTTTTGCAATTGGGAGGGCTAATGCATCAACAAGTATTATTAATGTTAATCCAAGAGTACTAGCTGTGACAACAAGGTATGAGCTACTACAATGAGACCTCCTTCTACAAGACAACATGCTGCACATATGAGACCTGGTTCTGTTAATGTTCAAACCAAGAAGAAAGCTATTTTAAAACATGTAGTTGGTGACAAGTTGACCAAGATGACTGCAGGCTTACATGCCAACACCATCTTATAAATCAATTTATCTCAGCCTACTCTAGTGTAACCCAAATAAATGCAATAAAAAAAGTGAATAGGATAGAATGATATTTTGTGTGACTAACTTCCAATGATAATTAATGACACTTTATCTTTTAGCCTTGGTTGTAATGCATAAGAATATAACCATTTCGTCATATTTCTATTAACAGTATTGATATGATTAATGAATGGTGGATGTGAGCATATTAAGCTCTTTTTCTTTTTTAATGGTTATATTGTTTAGTACATTGACATAATTACTATGCAAACAACATGTTGTTGAGGAACATATCTATTTCATTACCAAAATGCCAGTTACATACAAAATTTGTATGCATTTCACCAATTGCATACCATTTTAAATCAACCATTACAAGCTTGAATCCTACCTACAACCATTACAAGTAATAGCAAAATTACACCAACCCTACCACTTACACTTTCTTAATCAAGTTAAAAAAACATTACTTATAAAGTTCAACCCTAACACTACTCTAACAAAGTTGGCTGCATTCTTCCTTTCCTACATCAAGATAGCATCTTTATAAGTGGAGTTCATTCCTGCATTCTTGCCATTTAAATACTGATAACATCCAATAGCAAGCATCAAGAAAGCAATTACCAATATTATATTAACAAACTTTTGCTTCTTTAGCTCAGACTTCAATTTCTTCTTCTGCTGAACTATTTCACTCTTGCTCACAACTAGTCTTTCTAATTTCTTAGTCAATTTCTCATTTTCATCCTTTAGCTTCTTAGCCAATTCCTCATTCTCATCCTTCAACTTCTACATTTCCTCCTTAGTAACCTTCAGGTTATGATGCACTATTTTCTTTTTCTCTCTTAACAACTCAACTTCAAGCTTCAAATTATTCTTCTCTTTAACAAACAAAAAAACCTACTCTTTATAGTACCAAGTGATCCGTGAATCATACCATGCGAAAAACTCATAATCATCCACCTGCATTCAACATTTCAAATACACATCAATTGTGACTAATAAATTACACTAAACAAAGTAAAATCCTAAAAGAACAAACCAAATTACTTGCTAATAAGGGCAACAGAAGAATACCCCCCCCCCCCCGGTTCTTCCAAGTCCAAGAGGTGTAAAACCTCGCACACACCCCATGCCTACACTCAATAACCTCGATTAATGATTTAGAAACACTAGCATTTTTGGCATTTGACATAACATCACTCAAATTCGGCTCAGTATGCATCGAATGAAAGAAGATTTTAATATCACATTGAGAAGAATAACGGAATAATGAAAGATGTGGACAGAAGATTTCAAAGGAGCTCTACTTTGCAAAGAAGAAAGGAAGATGAAAATTACTATCAATTTATAAACCCTAAATCTTATAATGACAACATTTTCATTTATAATTTATGTTATTTCTTTTTTTAATTTTTTAATTCTAATTTATGCTTTAGCCCAAAACTAGGTCCACTATAACTTTTTGACGTGTCATTTATATCCTTAATAATGCCACCTCAACTCTAGCTAGAAGCCCCATTCACTACAAAAACTAGTCATTTATTGACGAAAAATTCCATCAATAAACATAAGAAATCCATCAGTAATTGAATTTACTAACGGATTGGGGACGGCTAAAGTCCGTTGGTAAACAGATGGTTAGTAATTCCATAATGACAGTTGGAACAATCCATCAGCAAATTTACCGAAAGATAAACTGTTAGTATTTCTTTATAAATTGTCAATAATTTCATTCAAAAAAATGTATTAGATAATCATAATCTGTCACTAACCGTTAGTAAACATAATAATATTAATATTTTAATATTACAAACGATCAGTAATCCAACAGTAAAATATTTTTAAAAATGATTTTATAAATAAATAGTCAGTAATCCGTCATTAAAGTATTTAAAAAATAATTTAATAATAAGGTCAGTCAGCAATCCATCAGTAAATTACATTTAAAATTAATATTGTAATAAAACAGTCAGTAAACAGTTTTAAAAAATAATTTAATAACAGAAACAGTTAGTAATCCACCCGTAATGTATTGAAAAATATTTTTTAATAATTACAGTCAATCAGTGATCCGTCAGTATATTGGACAATATATTTTTTAAAAATATTTGACAAATTAATTTTACAAAATAGATATTAATTAAAAAATTATAAATAATTATATAATATAAATATCAAAATTAAGTATTATCTAATGTAATATTATTTACAAAAAATATAATATACTTTACATCCTATAAATATTAAAAGTAACTAAACTAAAAAAAAAAAAAAACTAATAGTGCTCCTCAGCATCATCATTCTCCTCGTCCTCTTCATTGTGGCCCTCTTGATGCTACTAGCCATGCTCCGGATATACTATATATGTATCAATAGTAGCAACAGCAGTATCTCCAGCTAAAGGGTGTTGAAAAGTAATAGAAGCCGGTGGAGGAGCAGGTGGAGGAGCAACACAACCAGCAAAGTATCGTGAGAAGAACTGTTGCATTTGCAGCTAGACCTGCTCATGGATTGTCCATTGCATCTGCTCCTGCATATGCTTAGCTATAGGCAGCAGTGGTAGTGGTGGAACTGAGAAAAAATTAGCCCCGAGATGTCCGAATGATTGAGCCAAAGAATCTATCTAAGTGAA